>LGRX02006111.1:0-18016 GCA_001247695.2 Cymbomonas tetramitiformis
TTTGTATAGTCATTTGTTTTTGTAACTTTATTTTATGATTTTCATAATATTTATTTTTGTCTCTTCTATTTGTGTCTAGGGGTTTTTTATAATAAACTTTTCCATTCTTTGATGTAACTTTAGTATACTTTGGATATGATTCACTAATGTTTTCCATTGATATAAAGTATAACCTATTTTTTAAATTGTTTTGAAACTCACAAAAAAATAAAAGTAAAAATATGTATGAAATATATAATAATGATTGCTTTACAATTTTACCAACAATTAAAAGTAATTCAGCAGATTTATTTATATGTGATTTGCCGTATAATCAGACTAATTGTTCTTGGGATAAAGATGTTATTGATTTGGATCAATTGTGGATACATTTAAAAAGAATAGGCAAAAAGAAATGTGTTTATATATTTACAACAACAACAAAATATGGACATAATATCATTGAGAGCAATAAAAAATGGTTTAGATACGATTTAGTCTATGAAAAAACTATGGCTTTAGGATTTTACCACGCTAATCAAATGCCTTTAAGATCACACGAAATGATATATGTATTTTATAAACGTTTACCAACTTATAATCCAATAAAAATTGAAGGTAATAAACCATATGTTAGACAAGGGCAAGGACCTAGAACAGAATTATATACTCATTATACGGATAGGACACCTACTATATGTTTAGATGGTAAAAGATTTCCTAGAAGTGTAATAAAGTTTTCTAATGGAAATTATAAAAGCAAACATCCTTGTGCGAAACCATATAATTTATTTGAATGGTTAATAAAAACATATTCTAATGAAAATGATTTAGTCATTGATCCTTGTTGTGGTATCGGCACTTCAGGAATTGTTTCAAAAAATTTGAATAGGAATTATATAGGAATTGAAATAAATAAAAAGTATTTTGATATAGCATTTGAAAACTCTTTTTAAAATATAAATATGTTTTTTAGAAAAGGAGTAAAAATTATTTACAAAAATAATATAGAAATTTTATAGAAATTAAAAAATAATAAAAAATATATTTGATTATAACATTTAAAAACTCTTTTTAAAAATTGTAATTGTTTTTATAAAAGATTAGAAAATATTTATAAAAATCATATAAAAAGCATATAAAATTATATAGGAATTAAAAAATAATAATAAAAATATATCTGATTAAAACATTTAAAAAACTCTTTTTAAAAATCGAATTGTTTTTATAAAAGATTAGAAATTATTTATAAAAATATTATAGAAATTATATAGGAAATAAAAAATAATAAAAAATATATTTGATTAAAACATTGAAAAACTCTTTTTAAAAATTTAAATTGTTTTTAGAAAAGATTAGAAATTATTAGAAAATTATTTTCTTATATATTGTAATATGGGATTTAAAAAAGGTGAAAAAATTACGGACGAAGCTACTTTAGAGAGACTAAAAATAGCTAGACAAAAAGCTATGGACACTAGAAAAAAGAATGCTGATGCTAAAAAAGATATTAAACTTGCAAAGGAATTAGAAAATAAAAAAGAATTACAAGAAGCTCAAGAAAAAATTCAACAAACAATTAAACCTAAAATTATTCATAAATCTATTGAAAAAGAAATTCCTGAAATAAAAGAATCTTTTAAAAAACCAAAGAAAAAAAAGGAAGTTATTGCTGTGGAAAGTGATTCTAGTGAATCTAGTGATAGTGAACCTGAAGTTATAATAAAAAGATCCAAAAAATCAAAAATCAAAAATGGAAAAAATTATGAAAAAAATGAAAATTCACAACCTCCAACTTATAATGATGTTTTAGATAACGATAAACAATTTCATAAAACATATAAATCTTTATTTCCAGAATTTTAATATTTATTATAAGGAAACTTTTGAATTTATTGATGTCTTTTCAAAAAATAAATGACAAAAAATATGGAATTCAATTACCGAAAAATTCAGCATTTACTATAAACACCGAACCTGATTTTATTCAACTCCACGGAATTATTTTGGCCGTTGCGAAAAGAGGTGTGGGCAAAACCACAGCTTTATCTAATTTATTAAGATTGATGAAAAATAATAATGCTTTAGATAGATTAATTTTGGTGTCTCCAACATATCATAACAATAAACATTATTTCAAAGATCTTCCATTAGATGACGATATTGATGTTTTAGAGCCAACAAAAGATGTTCCCGAAAAGATTGAAAATATATTAAATGAAGAAGCCACCGACTATGAAGAATATCACGAAAAATTGAAAAAATATAAGAAATTAATGTCGTTGTTGAAAAGAAAAGATATTAATATATATGATATTCCATCTGAATTATTATTAGAATTTTCAGATTCTGATTTTGAACCTCCAATCCATAAATACAATGGTAAAAAGCCTATAATTGTGGTATTTTTTGATGATGTACAAGGCTCCGACGTTATGAAACCTTCTTCCAAATTAAGTAACTTAGTTATCAAACATAGACATATGGGAAAAACACCTCAAATAGCGGTGGCCTATTGAAAGCTATTCGTGGAAATTTAACACATATGTTGGTATTTCGCAACAAAAATATGAAAGAAATTGATTGTATTTCCGAAGAATGTGCGGGTGAAATATCAAAAGAAGTATTTGATGATGTATATAAGAAGTCAATTCAAAACCCACACGACTTTTTGTTTATTGATCTACATAAGAAACAAAATCATCCATCAGCATTTCGTAGGAATTTCAATGAATTTATTGTCCCTACAATGTAAATTTTGAATTAATTCTTTCAATAATTGTGGTGGTATTACATAAGCATCATTTACACCTATATTATCTTTGGAATTTGATGATTGTGTACGTTGGGCGGTATATAAATGCTTGCCGTACTTATGTTTGCTATCACAAGGCGTTAATTTATTACATATTTTCAAATTTAAACCGTTCATATTTGTCCAAATATTAGTCATTTTTCTATATGGAAAACCATATCTACAATAACAACAAGTGTGCTTATACATACATAATGGAATCATAAAGTCTCTATGTTGTAACAAACCACCGTCGGCCGGGTTTTCAATAAACCAATATTTCGGTTCAAAGTAATTTATGATTTCAATAGTTCTTTTTACTATATTGTCGGCCAAAATGAGATTTCGTGGTTTGCGCCGGTGTGCTTTAGAATATTCGGTACAAGGCGGACTAGCCCATATTATATCAAATTCATTTGGTAAATATATTTCTTTGTAATTCCATTCAATTATATCACATTGTATCGTAGGATCGTATTTGTGAAGAATATCTAAAGTCGTGATTTCACAATGTGCGTACATTTTTTGCATTTCTTTGGAAAATGATTTTGTTCCGCAAAAGAGCTCTAATATTTTCATCCTTATTGTAAAAAATGGCTTGTAATTACACAATAAGTAAACATACAAGAAAAAACGCAAAGAAATTGAATGTTTATGTGAAACTTTCAACAAATAAAAACAAGAAATTAGATGTCTTTGATAAGAAAACTAATAACAAGTTAGCTAGTATTGGTGCTTGTGGAATGTTAGACTATCCTTCTTATATCAAGTCAAAAGGAATTGAGTATGCACAAAATAGAAGAAAACTTTACAAGCTAAGGCATAATAAAGATAGACTTGTGAAAGGCTCTAATGGATTCTATGACGACAAGTTATTATGGTAGATATGATAAAATATAAGAAAAACTCTTTCAAATTCCAAAAAGACTTTTGTTTATTATTATTATTATTGTGTTTTACTAAATGTATATTAAAAATGATATTATCCGCTTAGAAAAAAATACATCCGTTTCAAAAGTCTTTTTGTAAATACAATGCACATAGGATCGAGGATATCTTAAAAAACTTTATCATTGAGTGAATGTTAGTATACACATATAGATTCATTCCGTCAAACACTTGGATTGTGTTCAAAATTGGAGTCGTATTTATATTTGGTTGTTTGATTCGATCGAATACATATGTTAAAAACTCGATGTCGCAAAACTTGTCGACATTTTTTCTGAATTGTCGGAATCGAGTTTCCTTTTTTTGACTTCAGAAATGGAATCCTTGCAAAAATCTACAACAAGTACTATTATCAACGAATTTCTTTCAACGGAAATATGCCTCAGTAGGCTCGCAGAACAAGGGGGGGTCAAATTTTCTGAAATCGAGAATTTTGAAGTTTCCGAGATTGAGAATGTGGTTTCTAAAATCGAGAACCGATTTTCTCAGATCGAGAACTGTTTTCTCGAATCGAGAACTGTTTTCTAAAATTAAGAATGATCTCGATCGAAAAGTTCCATCGCGAGAATAATCTTCATCGAAAAGTTCTCAATAGAGAATATTTAAGGTAATGTATTAACTATGTAGATTCTGAGTAAAGAATCCTAAGGTCAGAAGATTCTCCAGATAGAACTTTTCGATCGAGATTATTCTGCATCGAGAAATTTAGTAGCAAGGCGCGCGACACTGTTCCACCTTCCTAACAGTGCATCTTGACAAGAAAACCACTGCCGCTGCAGTGAACGAACACCTTTCATTTTCAGTACGATATATCTTGTTTTAGGCATTATCCTAACAGGAAATTGTGGTAGAAGTATTCTTTGATTCTAATCGGGAACGTATCTGTTCCAGGGCGCATCCGAAGTTTTCGTGCAGTTGCTGGAAAAAGAGCGCAATCTACGCCGCCACACGTCAGGATACGGGGACAGTCCTAATATAACTTCTTACTTTTGGCAATTCTAAAGGGCTGCTGTCAAACTTTTCGTTACACGCTTGGAGAAGTTTTCTTTATTTCATACGAAGTTTTCGTTCAGTCGCTGGACAGGGAGAGCGCCATTCAACACACAGTTGCGTAGCTGACTATACGGGAATAGTTCATTTCTAGTACGACATATCTTATTTTTAACAAAATTTAAACTGGAATTGTTTGCAAGTGTTCTTTACTTTGCTTTGGGATCTTCTTCTGGGTTTTCATCCGAACGCTTCTCTTTAGTCGCTCGCAGGAATTGGGGCGTACGTACTTGGCCATTTTGTTTGTTTTTGTTGCAGCTGCAGTACATGCTTTCGCAAGAGTTCGTTTCGCAGGAATATTGGCTGAGGATACGCAATGTATTAAGCACAGTCCAGGAATACCACGGTTTTCTCAAGAAACATGCCGTTCTTTTTTTTAAACCAGCGCACCCAGGAGTGTCCAACGATATATACCCAATTTACGTATAGTAACTAACCCCCCTTTTTCCCGTTACGCGCACACTATGTCCGGTGAGCATGACGACAGGATTCACTTTCACTGTTTTGAACTAAAACGCAAGAGACATAAGTGTTCTTGGAAACCTGTTTCGCGCAGAAGCACAGAGCTGCAAGAAGGTGCGATGTACATGAGGCCTGAGGCTGACCTCCACAACGTCCGTGACATACGGGATCTGTACTTAGTTGATATGTCTATTTTAGAATACGCGTTAAGAATGTTCAAAAATGATCGGAGCCCGTTCTTTGAAAAAGTACCAGTGGACTCTTGTGATACTGTGCAGACAGATCCGAGTGCCATTGAGGCCACGGTTGATCCCGAATTGGAGAAACCCGAATACTGCTGACATAGACAGATGTTGAATTATGCTGGCTTCGTATTGTTCCAGCTTACCAAATAGGCTTGCCTTTAGTGATGATTTGAGTGTGCATATTCACACCTGAATAGAATTAGTTAATTTTCCAAATCTTTTTTGAAGAATTCATTTAAAAAATATTGATATGAGGGACTTAACATATATTAGTTCTGATTCTTATTGTCTAGTATGTAGTATATATGAGGAACTATACACAGATATGATCATAGAAGCGGCTTTTGTGATCGCAAATATGAATTGAAACCATTGAATTATCTTACCAAAGATAGACTATACAAAATGATATTAACTTTTGTGGTGACATTGTACACGTGTGTAATATTTCATCATACATTCCTAATTGTGTTTCAGCACTTCGCAGAATATGCATATCACCACAAATTTGTTTGTGCCAATTTCCTTATGCGTATTCACACTTAAGAAATATATTTTACACACCTTTTTCATATAGGTAATATTGGTGTCTTTACTATTGTCTGAAATATTTGTGCGTATTCACACCAAAAAAAGAATTGTTCATTTCTGAAAGTCTTTTCTAATAAATAATATATAGATGAAGAAGCATTTATGTTCCAAGCTTTATTCCCAAAATGATTTTTGTGAGACCAACTATAATATAATTTCCAAGTCCAAAGTAAAAGAACACTCCTTTAAAAGAAAGACTTTCCAAAATGAAAAAGACTTTTATAATGATACCACAAATGAATTTATGAACAAACAAGTAAAAGAATACAAACTTCAATTAAACAATTTGTTTCAACAATTAGCCGAACTCCAAGCAAAAGAAATAAAACAAGTATTTTCAAATGAATTAAGAGAGAAAGCATACCAAGTGGGTATTTCAACATATTTAGGATCAAGAAATTATACACCGGAATTGAATTACCCGGGTGGATATGAATATTTTACAATTACAAATGCTCAACAACAAATGGATAAGGAAATTTTTGGAAATAAATTCAAATTAGATCCACATTTGTCATCATATGATGCAGCGGTTTTCATTAATGGAAAGAACAAAATTCATATAGCATACCACGGGGCAAGCTCTAACCCGTCATTTTTGAATGAGGACAAAGCAGATATTCTTTCAGTAATTAAAGGAAAACATTCACAACAAAAATCTTTCAAACGCGCCGAAAATGTTTATTTGAAAACTTTGGAAAAATACCCAAATCATCAAATAGAATTATTAGGAACCTCATTAGGCGGGGCAAAAGCAATACACGTCGGTGAAAACTTTAATGTTAAATCAACAACTTTCAATCCATTTCTTTCTCATTTACATATTCCTAAGATTGTTGGAAATGCACCACAAAACATTCATAGAGTGTTGACGGACTGGGCCACAGCCGGAGCCTTGAAAATACCATCAAATTCAAATAGAAAGTTGTTTCATTATTTTGAAAACAAAAATCCTTATGATTTATTCAAACAACCCTATGAATATTTAACATCTCCACATAATTTGAAACAGTTTTTTCAATTACCAAAAAACAATAAAGTTAATAAAGTTAATTTATTAAAATCAACGTTAAACACTATAGGGACGGGGCTTGATATTTATACTTTTGGAAATGCTTTAAAAGATGCAAGAAATATGTCATTAAATAATGTTGAAAGTTATGAATTTAACCACCAAATTTCAGAAGATTTAAATCCATTAGGGCTATTAGGAGTCAATTTTGACATTGATGCAAATTATTTACACGACGATGCACCATTAGAAGCTAGAATGTTAGCAGATTATATTTCCAACAAAGGTCCTCAAAGAATGACAAATTTTAGTAGAAATGTAAATACATCGTTATCAAATAAATATACAAATATAAATAAAAATACAATAAAAGACAACAAAAATAATATTTTGGTAAATTATGGAACGTGAACAATTAATGAAAAATGCTCAGATTATTATATCCAAATTTATGTACATTTTATTTAGAATTAATTATTGATGATTATATAGCACGACCTGAATTTTATGAAAAAATGTATAACGGAAATGTTGTGGATATTCCATTACCATTAAAAAGGGACACTCAAAAAGAAATTGATGAAAATAAAAATTATATTCATATATTAAATAGAGATAATAATGAATCCAATATCTGAACGAACCCTTTATTTATCTAGTGAAGATTTATCAACCACTGGTGATTCAAGAATAATAAATATAAATGTTCCGACACAATTAACAAATTATAGAAACACAAATAGATTAAAAATTATTTTAAATTCTTTTTCCGCCGCAAAAACTTGGTACACCATCAATGAATACAATGGTATTTTTTATATAGCAAAAATAAGCACAAATGATTTATATGAATGTAGAATACCAGATGGAAATTACACGAATTTAGATGATTTAAAATCAATTTTAGACACCATTATTTTAAATGTTCTTGTAGCCAACTTTAATTTTGTTGCACCCGCTGATAGCGTAACCGTTACATATGAGGCTATTTCTGGACATTTTAATATACAACTTAGTAAAGTTGCACCAGACATTAAATTTGTTGCATTTTCAATTACCGGTGATTTCCAAACTGTTCCAGGCAGTGCATTAGGTAATGCATTAACTGCTATATTTAATTCTCCTGGGAAATATAATGATGTTGATCAAATTTTAGGAGGACGAACAAATAAATCTGTTGCAGGATTAAAAAATATTTCTGAAGTAAATAATTTATTTGATATTGAAACACCAGATTTGTTATTTAAATCTAAATTTCCAGGTAATTTACAAACAAATGATGCTATTTATTTAAGAATTACCACGTTACCAACAAATAATTTACAAAGTACTAATCTTTCAAACAATATAAATCAAAATCAAATAATAAGTAGCGACATTTTAGGAAAAGTATTATTACCTTCCGATATTTCTAGTAAATTTATTTCATATTTAGATTTTGATGAAAACTTTGGTATAGATGTACAAGCTTCACAATTTTCTCAATTACGAATTTCAATAACCGACAATAAATCTAGATTAATTCCAACAGCCTTGTCAAAAAATGGTACAGAACAATCCATTAATTTTGCAATTTCTTTGAAATTAAAAGAGTATTCTCAATGAACAATTTTTTTATTTTTTATTTATTATATTATAGAAAATGTCTTTACCTTATAGCCTTGCATTTGGTCTTCAAAAATTAAACGGATATTCCACCAACTATTATAGATTAGAAACAACAAATTTGACAAGAGTAGGTCCATATGGTGTAATAACTTTAAATTTACCTGTGAACTCTTTAATAAATATGAAAAGCCTAAGTTTGCATTGTCAAGGTCGTGCTAATGAAACTAATATTGCTTGTACCAACGCTGCGGCACAACCTGATGTAGTTATAACAACATTACCAAACGGTATAGAAAAACTTATTCAAAGGGTAGAAATTTACAGCGGTGGAATTCAAATCTCGAGTGGTATGCAACAATATTCAACGGTTTCAACTGTCTTGGATAATATAAATACAACGTTAAATAAAGAAGTTTCGTATCAAAGAGTTTTAAAAAATCAAGAAATAAATGTAAATACTGATAACTATTATACAGAATTACGACCATATATATTAAACAAATTTTTACAATTTATAGGCGAAGCAAGTCTAGACTATATTGATACAGCATTATTACCAAGTATACAAATACGATTTTATATGCACGGTCCTGAAGTTTTAGGGGCATACCAAAAATCATTAGGAGCTGGAAATGGTTTTGCCGGAACTGGGGCAGCAGAACTGGCTGAAAATGCTTCTTGGGAATTACAAGATTTGCATTTTACAATTGAAACAATTACATTTTCAAATGGTGTTTATGATAGCGCCGTGGAACGTAAATTAAGAGAAGATTCATTTATTGAGGTGCCTTTTAAAAATTATTTTACATTCTTGGATACCCAAACAAAAATGGACAAATCAACTAGATTTTCTTTATCTACTCAATGTTTAGATAATTTGTACGCCGTGCAAAGACCTTCAACTTATAATTCAACAAATGCAGGTTTGCATAAAATTGATAATAAAATTGGAGCAACTTATGTGCCGTCATATTTTAGATTTTATGCAGGAAAAATTCAATCTTTTCAATATAATATAAATTCACTTTATTATCCAAATTATAGAGCAACCGCTTTGGATGCCTTTAATTTACTAACTATAGGAAAAGCGGATAATTATTCTGTTGATTCTGGATGCAAAATAAATTCTTTGGAGAACTGGTATAATTCTTATTGGACTGCTATGTTAAGGCTTAATATGCCTTCCGAAATGAATGTTCGTAGTCTTAGTGGCCTAGATACACGTGGTTTGAACTCTCAATTCTTCTTACAAACACAAGCGGGCACAGATGCTTTACAAGAAGCTATTCCCGGTGGTGATAACGAAACTTTTGTAATTTGTGAATGTACTTCTACACTTCGCATAGGTATGGGTAGAATGATTGAAGTTGTTGTGTAAAACTTATTTATTTATAGATAATATATGGTTGAACAAGCTGGACAAATCAATTCTAAAAATCTAGGAAAGTCTTTAGGGAAAATAAATGTTACTTTACCAAATTTAATGTTAACTTCAGGATTTAGAAGTCCTTCAATGATGATGATTCCTTGCAAAACAATTCAAGATTTACGACCACCAGCAAGAGTTTCTAATGTGGACCCTATGTCAGGTTTCAAATCATATACATTAGGACACGGTGATAAAATTACAAAACAAAATGCTATGTTTTCATTTCCCAATATTTATCCATTAAACAATAAATTACCGAAACTTGCACCAACATTTTTTGTAAAATAAAAAATTTGTAATATAATATTATATATATAATGTCTTCTTTTGGAAATGATTTTGTTTTAGATAAGAATATTAAAGTTAATGACGGTGTGTTTATTGGTGCTAAAAATAAAGTAACAAGAACAACCTTGCAAATGATTGGAGCTAATGTCATAATGGATATTGATGGAAGTCAAAGCGGTGACCCGGGTGTTACAAGTTTGAATCTGGCTGCAAAAGAAAATAAAATGAAAGTTAGATTTGGAGGTTTGCCTATCGTAGACACAAATAACGTTCCTCCGATTGAAGAAATTACACAAGTAAATGGATTATATGTATTCAAAGCAGATCCAGCTGATAAATTTGGAACGGTGTTTATGAAACTTGCTCAACCGTAAATTTAAAACTTGTGTTATGATATATAATGTCTTCATTCGGAAACAATGTAGTTGCAAGTACATTTAATGGAAATCAAACTCCATCCATAACTATTCCTGACCCTTTAACAATTAATCAAATAAATGTAAATCAAATAGGTGATAATTCAAATCCTTGTCAAACAATTCATATGGCTTCAGATTTTTTATATCAAAATGATATTGATTTTATTGATAATTCTGATGTAAATAATCAAAGGGAATTTATGAAGTTACAAACTGACGGTGATTTAAATTTGGTAAATAATATCAATTTTTATGATTTCATTTTGAACAATCCTGCAAGTAAAGCAAAATTTTCTATAGGTTTGGATGAACTTGATAGTTCTTTTGAAATTAAATCTTTAGACCCTGTTCCCCAAACAAGATTGAAAATAGGAGACAGTGGTATCAATGAATGGTCCTTTGTGCAAACCACATTGAATGTAGAACCACTTGGAGCAGGTGTACTTTTAAATGATGGACCTTTAATTTTAAACACCGGTGATATTACTTTAAATTCTGGTAAATTTATTGGTGACGGTTCTTTGCTTCAAAACCTTCCTTCCGGGGCTAACCAAAATTTACAATCTGTTACCGACCAAGGAAGTACAACTACCACAAATGATATTTCTTTTACGGGAACCGGAAAACTTATAATAAATCAAGAAGAATGTGATGGAAATTTATTTAGAATTAAAGCGGGCACAGCGGGTAACGGGTTGGTCTCTATTGGCGAATCGACTCAAAGTGATGGTTTTCCAAATGCAAACCGTTCGGTTTTGATAGGCAGAAATAGTGGGGCTTTTAATTGTTTGAACGATTCAATATGCATAGGCAGCGGGGCCGGCAACAATCAATGTAATGCTTTCGTCGTAAACGTTGGGGACGACGCAGGGCAAAGCTTTGCTTCCGAGAATTCAGTAAATATCGGAAAATTTGCAGGGGAATATTTGGCTGGCAAGAATTCTATTAATATTGGTGCTTTGAGCGGTCAAAATTCTTCACAAAGTGCTACGGCTATTGATAATACAATAATTTTGAACGCAAGCGGTCTTGAACTTAATGCTGGGGTAAATAATTCTTGTTATATTAGACCTATCCGAGCAAGTCCTAATGTTAGCTCTGAAAGTTTACAATTATATTATGATTCTTGGCTACTATCCTTAATCCAGATCCTCCCACAAGGATCTAGCGCAAATGGGCATGGCGACCTTGTATATCGTATATAGTGGCCCGGCATATGCTTTGGGACAATATCTATGACCCTTTTGAATTATCTATAACATTTTTTTGCTTGAAATGTCGATGCTTTAACCTTTAATCTTAGAGTGGTTTGGGTGGGTGCTTTCACAAAATTTTAATTAAAATGCTAGATCCTACCACAAGGATCTAGGGTACCGACAACTCTAGGCCTTGCTACACGAGCTCGGGTTGGTGCGTATGTTGTTAACCCTCGAGGGTATGACCAAAACTAATTGTGTAAGCCCTTTAATATAATACTAGCCGGATTAATCGCCGCATATGCGCATGACATGGTGTAGTACCGTCGAAATTCAATATTTCCATCATAATTAGGATCGGAAAATTGCATTCTAGAACCTCTAGCGGCAGTTCAAACCGTTCAAAAAATCCCCAAAAAATCCCAGGGAGACTTTGAAGTCATATTAAAGTACTAAAGTGCTCACCAAAGCAAAGATCTAGCCTCAAAGCTTAAAATGGACCAAGACTAACGCCCAAAATGCGAAATTATCCCCATACTTAAGGAATGTGTATATCTCACCCATGTTACCGCGTTCGTGTGATGTGTCCAATATACACTATCCAAGTCGTATTTCGAGCCGAATATGATTAATATACATGCATACCTTGAGATATATCACGTCTATGTTGGAAAAGGATCGACATACGATTGACCAAAAAATATGCAAGAGACACCCCGGTTTTGAAGCTTTAAAAAGCGTAGCCGTTTAAAATTTGGTTGGGGCATGCTATAAATGCATTAGCTAGGAGTATATATGATGGATTCTCGTCAAACCACGCACCACACTACTTAATATAGGTCCCATGTGGAAAGTATTCCTTGGTGTTGACTTGTAAAAAGCTCGTGGGGCGCCCAAATAAATTATTGAAAAAGTGATCCTTGTGAGAGGATCTAGAGCGTTCTAGGTCCTCCCACAAGGATCTCGGGATAGTAGCCATTCTGCATCAAATGAAGTTAGAACCGGTGCAATAAATTCTGGAAGTATTGGTTCATTAAGTCAAGTTTTGGCTGTCGGTAATTCTGGAAATAACATTAATTTAACCGGTGATTTGGATTGTAGTGCTATACGACTTGTAAGTAGCATAGACTGGGCATATACAACGCCAACATCATCATTGACGACCGTAGGAATTCCTTTGACAGGTTTGACAAATGCATATACGGCAACATTACCCACAAGTCCGGTTCCTCATACAGGTGATGTATTTACTTTTAAAAATAATACCGGAGCTACAATAAATGCTGGAGATATTGTTCAATTTTCTGATGATTTTTCAGATGTAAATGGTATAAAAATATATGCAGCTTCGGCAAGTCAATCTAATCAAAATTGTATGCCTATTGGAGTTTGTGTTCAAAATGCAACAACCGGAAATTCTTGTTTCGTTTGTACAAAAGGTTTCACAACTTGCAAAGCTATTGATGGAAGTTATGTCAAAGGTCAAATGTTAGGTTGTGCTCCGGGAGGTTCAGTTAATGCTTCACAAATTACTACAAATAATGTTGGAATTATCGGTGTGTGTATGGAAAGTAAAGTTATAACAACCTCGGGTTCAGGATTAATGGTTTGGATTAAACCTGATTTTAAATTGTGATATTATAATATATTATATGTCTTCTTTTGGAAATGATATTGTTTGTAAAAATATACAATGTAATACGGTTAATGGAAATGCTCCAACTGGAGGGTCTACTAAGTGGATAAACCTACCCGGTGGTAATGATATAGAAAGGACCGTTGGTGACGTATACGTAAACAATCTATACGGCAGAGACGTTTTGAATACTTCAATTGTAAACTTCCGATATTTGAAAAATGTTTTAAATAGTGGAACTGCACAAATTGAACTAAAGGATGGAACTGATAATAGTCTTATAATTGTTACAGGCAGTGAACTGCAAGTAAATACAACTTCCGGTTTGTTAGTAAATGGAAATGCAAGAGTCAATGGAGAAATAAACAATACTACAAATAACAAAACTAACATTGATTTATTTGGAACAAAAGTATCAGGTAATTCATTTATTGGTTTGAATACCTCAGCCGTGGACATACAAAATGCTGAAACTATATATTTTATAAATTTTCAAAAAAACCTGATGGTAGTGCAACTCCATTTTTCAGAATTAATATGAAAGGTGATATAATAGGTTGCAATAATATAGAATGTAATGATATAGAATGCAATAAGTTAACAACAAAAACTTTACAATACGAAAATCTCAATTTGTCAAATTTTCCGAGAATACAGCCTAAAGCTGGTCAAGGTATTCGAATATTGGAATTTCCTTCAAATACTTTTGGTGTAATGTGTATATTTCAGCTAGCAGGTAATGAAACAGGTACTCAACAAGCTAATTTCAAAATTCAACACGCTGATTTAGATGTGAATAATAACATTGTAGACAACTATGTTTTGATTTGTGAAGGTTTAGGTTTCTTTACTAGCGAAGCGAGGAGAGATACATTAGTTGCATCTTCAAATTTACTTGGAGAGAATGGTTTGGAGCTTAGAATTTCTTCGTTGTTTGAAAACTTTTCAGACGATGTTATTAGATTTTTCTTGAAATTGACTCCTCATTCTCCAAACCCATAACTTCTTCGGTTTTTTCAGGGGGACAAAAAAGCAGAAAAAACCTACATATAAATTTATTGTACATTTCTTAAAAGACTCTTTTATTTTGAAAAGATTTTTATTGTATGTGTATTGTATTATGTATTTGTATATTGTATAACATATTTTTACTTATTGTAAATTTATTGTACATTTCTTAAAAGACTCTTTTATTTTCAAAAGACTTTTTTATAATAAGTGAATGTATATATCAAAATTGTTTTTTGTAACGAAAATTTTCCACTTAAAGAGTAAGACTTCATAAGGTAGAACAAATCACAATGACTACTACTTTCAATGATCTTCCTCTTGACATTCAAGAAAAGATTTATTATATGAAAGAGCAACTTGAAATGGAGGAATTTTTAAAAAAGATGAAAGAAAGTAGAATGGAAGAGATAAAAGTGTTTTCCACACAAATGAAGTCTTCTTCTATTTTTATTTCTCAATATGATAATCTTATGAGCAATCCCGAAACTAAAGAAATTAAATGTGAATGTTGTTATTGTGTTGAAGACATTTCCGAATACTATGATGAAGATGGTGAGTTTGATTATTGTGAAACTTTAAATGATATAGAGTGGGGTGAATGTTTAGGTTGTGGAATCATTCTTTGTAGCAAATGTAAAAAAGAAAATACATATTGTGAAGAATGTTTTGAAGAGGAAGATTGAAATAACTTAAGAACAATTTATAATATATATATGTAATAATATACATCATTTATATAATTTATTTAAGAACTTATTTAAATTTATTTTAGAACTTATTCAAATCTTATTTTGTTACACATTTATTTACGTAATTTATTTATCATTTATTACGTAATTATTTATTGTATATTTATTGTATATTTCCTTGTCATTTTACTTGTCATTTTCTTGTCATTTTCTTGTCATTTTCTTGTCATTTTTCTTGTCATTTACTTGTCATTTTTCTTGTCATTTTCCCTTGTCATTTCCTTGTATGACTTATGACATATATGACATAGGGTTATGACAAATGTCATAGGGTTTTCATAGGGTTTTTATAGTGATAAAAAAGCGTACCCTATAGTCGGACACTTACTACTTTATTCCTTTTCAATAAAATATTTCTGATGGTCTTTGTTAGGTTCATATTATCAGGAGTTGATTTATCAATATTTGCAGAATTTTGTGTACTATTATAGTTTTTGACAACAGAATCCAAATAATCAATCCAGTTTACGGTGTCTTTACTTTCTTCTATCTTTTTGAGTTTCAATTTTAATGTTCGATTAAATCTTTCTACCATACCCATAGTAGTATGGTCTTCAGTTTCATTTAAATAATGCTCAATATTGTTGTCCTTTAATAATTTTTTCATAGATTTATTTGTAAATTCTACACCATTGTCCGTAGTCAATACATTCATTTTTTATTAACTTTTTAAAAGCAGGAATTATTCCTTCAGCAGAATCAATGTTTTTGTTATTTTTGTCTTTAACAGTTTTTGATTTTAATGGATATGCATAAGCCTTTCGTGTATTGGTATTGATAGCCGTCAATATAACGGAGTAGCCTCTATTTTGTTTTTTGAATTCAGGAATAAATGCTAAATCAGCCTGAACAAAATTCTTGTTAGGGTCTTTGCCGTAAATAGGAAATAACTCTTTTCTATTGATTTTCTTTTTTTGAGAAAATGTTTGATTGACTTCAGTTTTTTCTATAGCTTCCTTGACTTGTTTTTGTGTGACTTTATAACCAAGAGATTTTAATTTGGCAGTAAATGGTGATACGGCACTTAGTCCTATTTCAGGATTCAGATAAAAGTCTTGTATTTGTTTTTCAGTGATTGACTTGCTCATTATTATAAAGGAATATCTTTATGTCCCCAAGGTAAAATATTGAATTTGTCCCACTGAATGTATCCTTTATCATAATTTAATGAAAATGATTTTGTTTCGCTTCGTGTTTCTATACCAAGAGCTGCATAATGTTTGTTTTCATCAATTTTTCTTGGTTTTCTAAGAACATCGTATTTTAATTCCACAATTTTTTCGTGATTGTATAAAATGATATCTTTGATTTCTTCATGATTGATACTTTGAGAATTTTCATAATTTAATGGAAATCCTTTTACCTTAGTCATTGTTGTTCCATTATCAATTTTTAATGAATATGATTTAGGTGCTGTTGATACAAATTCAATGCATGTCTTATTTTCTAACTCGTCGGTCAGTTCTCCAAGATAATCACCAAGTTGTTCTTTGAAGATATGATTATTACTTGTATTTTCAATGTATACCACTGAGTCGGTATCGTGATATAGTACATTGTCAAATCCTACATCGTCCATCAAATTGTATAATTTCATTCTTGCATATGCCGTTGTAAACACTCCAATAACTTCGTTAACGGTGCAGTTTGTTTCAGAATATTCACCTAATACATTAAAACCAACTTGGTATTTAACATCACCATTTTTGTTTTTTATTGGCTGAATTAGAACATTGTCATTTCTTGAATCTGATAAAATATCATATACTTCAGCACTATTCATGAATTTGTTTTGTCTTTTATTTGGTTTCAAACAATATCTACCCCACAAGTTGTTGAGAAATAATTTAGCAATAGTTCTCAATCCTTCATTTTTATATATTTTATCTTTTTCTAATAATATACCTTCCTTTTCAAAATATTTTTTTAATATACAAATCTTTATCTTTTTCGCTTTGTACCCACTCAGGATAATCGTTTGCCTCTTGTTTTATTTTTAAAAAAGTATTAATAAAGCTTTCAAAAAAAGTATATGATGTATTTTCCCAGTGTACAACTTGATGAATTTTTTCAATTTTATATCCTTTTTTTATAGCTAATTTTACCTCTTCGGTACACCACGTTCCAGTCATTTTTGTCAAAGGAAATGTCAACTTCTCCATTTTAGAATGTCCCAAGTTCCTCAATGGTAAAACTGCCATTCCCAAATCATTTGGTGGAATTATTGTGCATTTTATTACTCCAAAGAATTGTTCAATATTAGTGACTTTATTTAATTCAATTTCTTGATAGATTTTTGCAGGATGTTTTGAAGGAAATTTACAATATTTTAAAACCCAAGGATACAAACTTGTAAAATCTACATATCTAATTGTTTCATCATCTCCACATTTGTGATATAATTTTTTAGGGTCAGTTCTTCCACCAAATAGTGCATCTCGGAAAACAATAGGTGTGTTATAACTGTTTACGAAATCGATAACATTTTGGTCATTTTTTTGTAATTCTTTAAAATCACTTTCCCACATGATTTCGATGTTATACCCAAGACTTTGAATTTTTTCTAATCTTTTTTTGGTCTCATCGTACAGTTGATAAA
>LGRX02006112.1:0-34502 GCA_001247695.2 Cymbomonas tetramitiformis
GCACGCAGGAGGGAGCAGCAAACCGGGAGGCGGAGCTGCGGGCCTCCGTGGAGCAGACGGAGAGCCTGCTGGTGACGAGCAAGGAGGAGGCGCGGCGTACGCAGAGTGAGCTGCAGGTGAGCCTGCAAGAGAACCAGAGGTCCCAGCGGGCGCTGGAGGAGGCGCAGAAGTCGGCCGGAGCTCGGGAGGCTGAGCTGGAAGCGGCGATCGCGGAGAAGGAGGCGGATTTGCGGGAGGGTCGGGACATGCTGGGGAGCACGAAGCAGGAGCTGGAGGCGAGCCTGCAGAGGAGCAGGGAGGAGCTCGGTGCGAGCCAGCAGGCGGCAGAGACGCGGGAGGCGGAGCTGCAGGCGGCGGTGGAGCGGTCGCAGGCGGCGCTGGTGACGAGGGAGCAGCATTTGACGGAGGCGGAAGAGGAGCTGGACAGGCGGCTGCGGGAGTCTTCAGCAACAATGGCCGTGTGTGGGGAGGAGTCATCGCTGCATCTTGCTTTGCTGGAGGCGACAAAAGAACAGCTGATGGAGTTACAGAACGCCCTCATCGCCACACAGCAAGACCTCAGTGAGAGCCGTCGCCAGGAAGAGTCGCTGAAGCGCCAGCTCACACTGTCGCGGGATTCCGCTGCCGAAGACGTAACAGGGAGAACGGCAATGAAAACGCAGGAAGAGGCCCCGGATGCAAAGTTGCAGTCCGGTGGTGAGGATGGGGAGACGACACTGCACAAGCAGGACGCGGAGAGGATGGCAAGTGAGACAGAGGTGGGGACGTCGTCATCGCGCGAAATGCCGATGGCGGCTGATGCGCCAGACAGGTCCCTGGGCGGTGGGCGAGAGTCTACCACCAGGGAGCTGGTGAGGGTGAATCAGAAGCTGAAGATGGCTGTGGAGGAGTATGCCGCACTCCTCCGGCGGGAGTTGGAGCTGCAAGCCTCAGTTGTTTCACTAGAGAGCCTGCTGGTAGCGGCAAAGCAGGAGGCCAGTGCCCACCAGAATGAGATGGAGTATTGCCTGCAAGACGCCGAGGAGGTGCAACGGGAGGTCTTGAGTGCCGCAGGGGAGGCAGAAGCAGTGAACCTGAAAGCCAAATTGGAGAGCCACCTAGCATCGCTGACAAGGCAAGAGGCGCTGGCCCTCTCTTCTGCGAGCAAGGAAGCGGCGCTGGAGAATGAGCTGCAAGGGTCTGAGGAGGCCTTAGCGGCCGGCAAGGAGGGTGTGGCACGGAGGAGTTCGCACCTACAGGCGGTGGCCGTAGAGTGGCAGACAAGGCTAGAGGTGATCTTTGAACAGACGAGGACTTTGCTGGAAGCAAGCAAGGAGGAGGCGCTGCGCACGCAGAGCAAGCTGCATCGGTGCCTGCAGGAAAACAGAGCAGCTCAGGGATCGCTTGCGGCGGCCCAGGGGTTGGTGGCCGGCGCTCACAAGACCGTCATGGATCAAATGGCTGAGCTAGAGATGATGCGGGAGGAGCGTGAGATGGCGGTGGAGGGGGACGAGCCTGCAAGCAGGGAGCTGGAGTACAGGATGTTGCAGATGCAGGATGCCCTGCGTACCAGCCAGAAAGCGGCCGAAGAGGCGATCCAAGAGGAGGCCGAGCAGCAGGCGACTGTTAAGAGGACACAGGTGGCCTTGGTTTCGAGCCAGGAGAAAGACAGCAAGGCTTGGGCAGAGGCGAGGTGGAGGCTGCAGACGGCGGAGAGGACACTGAGGGATCAAGAGGCGGAGGTGCGTGCACTTGTGGAGGAGCCTTGCGCAAAGGATGCCTTCATCCACCCGGAGGGCGGCTCGTATCAGAAGGTAGCCGAGAAGATACAGCCGATCCTGGCGGACCCGCTGCAGGTAACACACGAGCTGCTGGACGTCAACGAGCAGCACATCAGGGCATTCAAGGCGGCTTTGGAGCTGGTGCAGAGGCGGCAGGCCGAGCAGCCCGAGGAGCAGCTGGAGAGCAGCGAGGCAGAGGCGAGATCTGCGGAGCTTCAAGAGGTGCGGAGGCGCGGCGAGGAGCGTGAGGCAGAGCTCCAGAGAGTCATTGAGCAGCTGAAGAGCGAACGGGTCGCGGAGCAGAAGGCTCAGACACAGCAGCGGGAGAGTGAGGAGATCCGGCAAGCGTGGCGGATAGCGGAGCTGGCACGGATGGAGTCAGAGTTCGAGCTGGCCCGACAGGAGGCGACTAGGACGCCGACCATCGAGCTAGAAAAACAGATGGAAGAACTCACAAAAATGCGGCAGCTCGTTCAGCAGACGAAAGAGCAGGCGGCGGCTGACAAGGTCGCCTCGAGGTCAGCCAACAGCTCAGCCCCCGCGCATGCACCACCTGGCATTGTGGCTGCACGCTTGGCATAGCATTGGGCAAGAGTAGGCGAGCCCTCGATGTCGCGGCAGCAACAGAAGTTCCACATGTTTTTTAAGCATACCGGCGGATTTCAAAATAGCGAAGCTGTCGGATCTCCAAGCCGAGTTTCTTTAAGGAATTGGTGAGTAAGTTGCATCTGCATTTTCGGTGGCTCGAGCGGGGCCACGCGCTTACGCCAGGCACTGCAGGAACCGGGGCCCGCATACAGCTGGAATGATTCCCTTGCCTGGGCGGTGCAGGTGGCTGGCACGGAGCCTGGCAAAGGAGGAGGAGGCAAGGAAGAAGAAGGAAGAGGAACTAAACAACACGACGGTCCTTACCAGCAATATGCTCATCAGTAACTGGAAGCCAACCAGATGGAAAGAGGCCGCGCAAGCCGCGCTCCAGGGCCCTCGGTAGCGCACCACCCTTCCCTTCTACTCCCAGCCATCCCTTGTCCAATCAGCGCGCAGAGCCTATAAGAAAGCTATGTTCACGTCAAGGCTGTTAAGAGTGGTACATTGCTTTGGTCTAACAGCGGTGGCGTCATTGCACGAAGTTCACGTCGTGCCTCAACGCTAACACTTTCAGCTTTTGATGATCGCCGTCATTCGATGGACGCGGGTCGAGTGCCCAGTACAAAATGATGCCATATGCATGGCACGCCGAGCATTGATGCTTCACACGGTGTCGAGTTCTGTCCGTGTTCCCTGCATCTAGTAGCTTCCCGGGACCTGTGGATGTGAGGCGTACCACTGTTCCAGCCCGAGGCTCCGGGCAAGCCAGACCCTCCGATCCTCTTCTGGAACTGGATAGACCCTGTCTTCTTGACATGAAGACCAGCTCGGCGGCTACAGCCTCCAGCTCCCTCAACCATGATGGCCCTGGCCAGTAGGGCACCATCACCGGCTTCGTCAAGCAGCCCCAAATGTGGGCTCTCTCAGCTTGTTTTCCGCGCATCAGTGGCCGGCGAAGCAGTCCTCCTGGCACTCAGAATCGCGCCACTGGCTGCAGCATCTCAGGAGCTGAGCTGACAGTTTCGAGGCAGCGCCGGCCGCTGCGCCCGTCCCTTGTGGAGTGTTCCCACCCTCGCTTCGAATCTGCTCCAGCTGCCCGTCAGCGACGTCCCGGTCTCGTGGCAGCCGTGACGCTCACTTGATGACCTCGTTGCAGATGCGCCATGAGTGTGGCTCGATGTTGTGCACGTCTTGTACACGGTCTCGAGCTCGAGGGGAGTGATGTGAAGATGCCACATGTCGTCAGGCCAGAAACCCCACACCTCATGCTCGAGGTTGAGCGCCCTCTCCATGCAAGGAGGGAGGACTCGGTGTGCAGCTTTGCCCTGGTCAGGGCCCTCCACATGATGCGGCCGTTCCACCAGCACGGTGCCGGTAGTCGCAACCACCACCCCGCTTCACTACCGGCCTGCTTCATCAGCTTCAATTTGTTCCCCCCAGCTCATCCTTTGCCACACGGTGTGGAGCTCCCTCAGGTAGAGGGGCTCCATGGGCACTGCCAGGTATGCTGACTGACAGAGCCTTCTGAATAGTACCGGCATTCTCCCTCGAATCCGTCTCGAGCATCACGCCATGCTGAGCAACGCTCTCCTCTAGCTTCTGCAGTCAGACAGGGGGCACTCTCATAACTGCCTCCTTCAGGTCCACCTCTTGCCCAAGATGCTCCGCCACGTGCACTCCAGCTGCCCCTCGGCCTCGTTCCCACTCAGGCCGGGTCGCTTCAGGCCAATGGTCGCACAATGTTTCATCCGCGAGGCCGCCTCATGCGCCGAGCTTCTACTGTGGAAATCCCTCCATCTCCAGCCCCCCACACACACACACGCAGCAACTCTCGACCAGATCCATCATGACCTTGCCGAAGATTCGGGGCCAGTCCTTTCGCCGGAATGCGCGAGCTTCACAGTGGCAGAGCTCCCTTGCAGTGCACAACTGCATGCACTACTCGTAGTTGGGGTCGATGCCAGTGGCGTGTTAACCGTCGAGCAGGTGGAAGGAGATGGCCGGGTCGTCCACCTTGGCCAACCATCAATACTCCTTGAGCGTCTACATGCGCGCCATTGGGAGTGCAAGCGTTGGCTGTTGAGCCAGCGGATATTCGCAGCGAGGCGCCAGTCATTGGTTCCCGGCCTCAGTCTCAGGAAGACCTGTGGCATGCGTTGCCGGCACGTTGGCCACATCCAGGCTCCCATCCGCAGGCAGCACTCTGTCCAGTGTTGAAATCACTGCAGCTGCGGAGTTGCAACTGCGAGCCTCATTCCATGATCCAAGGGCTTGCGGGGGCCCGAGTCCAGCGTATCTAGGATGGGAGAGGACACGCCAGACTCCTCGCCCCTCTCCCACTTCTGCTGCAGCACCTCACTGCTGGCACCCTGCCGCGCGCCATGCCACTCCTCCTGCTTCACACTCAGTCCTGTGGCGTGCCCTCATCCTGCCAGGCAACCCTGAGCAGAGTCGGTCACCAGGCAGTGCTGCGTGCTGAGAGGGAGTCTGACCAACCCTGGTTTCCTCCCGGTGCCCGTCTTGCCTCCTCCACTGCCCGCCGCTGCTTGCGAAACTCACGAAAAGTGGCCCTCGTCTGTGTGCTCCATGGCCGTGTCGAATCCTCATCGTCATGACGTGGTCGCGAATCATGCCAGCGAAGACCTCCTCCACAAAGCCTACTTTGGCTCGCCGAATCGCATGCCCACTGTCGGCCGCGTCTGGTTCCAGACTCGCATGCATAAGGTGATTACACCCTGGAGTCTGGAGTGAATGAACACCTTTTCAGGTGCTGTGCAGCAAACGACCTTCGCTAATTTCTCCTGAGACGCCTCGGAGTCGCCCTCCTCACGGGGTGAGCGGGTCCAACAGCGCCTCGCTGCGAAGGTGGGACATTGCCAATGCTAATGTCTGGTACTCAACCTTCTTCATGGAGGGGTTGCTGTGCTTTGTCAATACATCGAACGTGCTGAGGCCATGTGGCTCGCTATGACAACATGTTGCATCGAAGAGGGAGTAGCGGGCACAGAACCCGTAAATTTGCACGGCCTTCGAACGCTGAGTTGCCCGTTTTTGCCAGAACCACTCTCTTCCAAATGTCAAGTCTCCTGAACTCCGCAAAGTTCTTTCAGTTCCTGATCTCTGAGATTCAATATCCTAATATCAGTGAGATTTTTTGCGAGAACAAAATGACGCTTCAAACAGTGATGGTTCAAAGGTTGCTGATTCCAATGATGTATGGCGCTTTAGTCGTCGAATGAAACGGGGCGGATTCCCTCTGAAACCTCTGAAAAGTGAATATGAATCGTTTGATTACGAACACAGATTCAGAAAGAATTCACAGCAGACAGATCATGCTTATTCCGCGTTCCCCCACTGACACACTTCACACTTCCAAGCAGGTGCCAGAGTGTTAAACGCTGCCCTGCAGTGTGTTCACCGTGCACAAATTAGAAAACATGCACACTATTTTCTTTCTTAGCTCAAATAAATTACACAAGGGCATGGCAACGTCTTAAGGCCAAGCACGGCTTCATACACCGCAGGGCCCAGGCGGGCCGCGGGAGGCTATAGCGCGTCATAACTTGGGCATTTAGACACACAATTGATGTCAACTTACTAACTCAATTTCTATT
Source organism: Cymbomonas tetramitiformis (assembly GCA_001247695.2). Lineage (NCBI taxonomy): Eukaryota > Viridiplantae > Chlorophyta > Pyramimonadophyceae > Pyramimonadales > Pyramimonadaceae > Cymbomonas > Cymbomonas tetramitiformis. Next base: position 5,963 of record LGRX02006112.1, read on the forward strand.
TTTATAAAACGGTGTGCTGGGAAAGCTCATTTGAGTGCAGACTGTTCCGATGGCGGGCGGTGGCGCATGATCGGAACGGGCGGATCCATGTCTTGGATATGGAAAGAAACCCTATATATCCCTTGTATACGGTTGCAGAAACCTACGACGGAGAATAGCGTGACTCTGCGTTCAATTGCATCTAATGTACAGCGAATCTTCCTTGGAACAAGTAGCCTGTCACAAATCCATTTCTAATTCATTCCAGCCAATTCGCCGCTGACATTTATACCAACCCCGCCTAACCAAATATGAACTTAAAGCGCCGTATGATGGCGCTTGAGACGCTGAAAGGATGCTGTGCTAAGCTCTGCCTTTTTAAAGGATGGCGAGTCAAACGATGATGCTTCAAATGGGAACAGTGCTGATTCAAGTCAAGATGGCGGTTCAAATAGGGATGCTTCCAGTCATCGGGCCGCATTAAACAAGAAAGTCAAATCTTGCTTTATTTGACAGGCATTGCTTGTGAACTACATGATGGTGCTTTGATTTCAGGGGGTTGGGGGAACAGCTCTGCTGACATGCCACAGGCAGAAGACACTAGGGACAGTTCCTCCAAAGTGACTTCTGACTTGGAGCACCTGCGTCGCTTATCCCTCACATTCAAACCCACTTCCCAGCAGCCAGGTGGAATTCATGTGAACACCAATGCCATGTTCTCAGATAAACCTGGAAACGAAGAGGATACAGCGGTTGAGGAGAATGGGGTGCGTGCGCTTTTGCCACTACTTAACATATGCCTTCATAAATCGTCATGAAGATTGATCTTTCATAGAAATTATGATCTTCAACATAATTTTATCGAGGAAATGTGCGCTTTGTGGGCCTCTCACTGTCTTGAATTTCTGAGAGAGGTCTTATAACTTGCAGAGCCTGGCTTGGTTCTCACACGAGACTACGGGCAGATCAAACTTGCCATTTATCACACAGGCACAGATGCGTCTGTAGCAAACGTAGCAGACCTGCAGCAGTTTGTGGTCCATTGATTGGGTTCTCACTGCTGTGGCGTTCTCTGCAATGTGCGGTGCGCAGGGTGATGTGACACCACGCTTATTCAGCCCTAGATCCGATGAGTTGATTCCAGCACATTTGCCAGACGAAGCAACAACTTCACAAGGAGGTTCGGACTTCCCAGTCAGTCCAATAAGTAAAAAGAAGAGCAAGGTTTCCCGCGTCTTTAAATCCATTAAGCGAAGTTTTAGTTTGACCCCTGGTAAGTGATAATGCAAGGAAATTACAGAGATTGGGTGATCCACTTGCAATATTCATAAGCTGTTGTTAAACTAATACTTCGTATGCATAAGCTGCAATAGCACTTTCAAATGATGCAACGCATGAATCCTCCGCGGTCTGTTCTCAGCTATGTTCGGGAAAACTGGAAATACCAGTCTCTCAATATGTATCGTGTCCGATGAGACGTGCAGCTTTCAGAGAAAATCAGTAAATGTGGGTTGCATGGCTCCAAGTTGTGCATCTCCTCTTTTGGAAGGTCTGCAGAACATGCAAACGAGCAGTGAATTCTTGAAGGCAAGCCACGGAAATACGTTTATAGTAATCAAATCCAGCAGTCAAAGTGTGGTAAAGGGCATGGGGCTATCTAAACACTGGCATGTGCATATTTCCCGAAAGTTATTATTCGGCACGTTGCTAGCTCGTCAGTGTTAGCACAGGTCATCAGTGTCGACTACCATAAATAAGTCTGAGGACTAACACAGGTCAGCATTGTTTCGTCAGCCTGCAGATGCTGCCTACACAATTATGGAGAAAGGAATATGGATTGTAGTTGGTCCGATATGTCCCACAACAAGTTTTCGGTGTTTTTTATGACGTTCGCGCGCGGTGGGTTTGGGAGTTTTGATAATTGTTGAGTGGTGTGAATTGGGCGAGGTGTGAATTTTATGCATAAAATATGATATGCAAAGTATCATGTCTAAATAAAAAAATTCGAAAAAGTTATGGCTTATTTTCGTTTTCAGATTTGATAACTTTTTTGATGATGCCTTTTTCGCAGGCTGAAAACCTGGGGCAGAGGTCTTTGTGGATGATGATAATGACGATTTTTGGGTGTGGATGATGGTAACAATCTTAAAGGTGACATAGGATGATGATGTATGTATCATGCATGACTTGTCGTCAAACGAAAGTGGGACCAGAAAGATAGCGTTTCTGACAATAACGAATGTGCCACCTCGCAAGATGTTTAGTTCTTGTTAGCCAATGGAAACCGTGGGCCATCGATCGATCGATGCGATGATTTGCGATCTAGAATTTGATTGGTTGGGCGGTGAAACGATTCCGCTAGCGTTCGATTTCCAAACATATTGTACACCAGAATTTGAACAACCAAACTCATTAGTTTTGTATTACGGCGGCCAGCAGGATATGCTTTGGACGAATTGAGGGAATAACGTTTTTGCCGATCGCCGAACTTTCCTCACCAGTGTGCGCACAGGTTCCTCTTCACTACTAGCTTCGCATGACGAGTTGGTTGCGAATCTTGCGTGCTTTGGTATGCGCCGGCTGCTGGGATCTTTTGGTGCAAGTGGTTATGCGCCGGCTGCTAGGATCTTTTGGTGGAGGTGCAGGGCGCGCTGATTTTTCGCGAACTATGCTGTCAGCTTCTTGGTTATGTTTTTAATTCCTGTTGCTTTCGTTTGCCACCCACAAGATTCGTTTCGTCTCACATGTTTCTGGTGCCCGATCTCAGGATCTTGTGCTACGAAGGTCGTGGTAATTCTGCTGCATCGTTTATCTTGAACTGGGCAGCAGCGCGGTCCATCTTGAAATATGGTAAGCGCCGTTTATCTTAAGCGGGTAGCAGCGCGTCTGGGGCTTGTCCTGTCGGGATCTTCCTCGGTCTTAGTTGGCCATGCTACTTTCAGTTTAGGATTTAGATCACTTAGGCTTTTCGCCATTTTCCTTCTGTTCTCAACTTATGTGAAACAGTCACCGATGCTGCTTCCTTCCCACCGGCTGACAGCTTCAGTAAATGTTCGCAGGTACTACGGGATCTTCTGCTCGCCAAAAACAATGATAGTTAGCACTCGCAGTTTGCGTGGTCTGCGTGGCACGAGAATTCATGATGCCCTTCGGGACACGTTCATTTTGCTTGTTGGGATGCTGTGCCAGGGGGCACGATAGACTGTCAATTACCCCTACGGAAGGGGGATCCGATTCAGATTACCGGCATATTTGGGGAAATAATGATAGGGAATCTGAGATCGTGGATGAAGAATGCAAAATCAGTAAATGTTATCTCTCTGGCAGAATCGTGAACGATAGTGGTATTAATAGGAACGATCATGACAGAATCAACGGTGTCAGTACGATATCGTGACAGATGACGATAGAGATGACATTTATGGCGGCGCAGGTTGGGGGAAAACAGGGATTCCTGTGACGAGAAAAACTAGCCGGCCAGTCTGTGCTATATAGTGATGAAACACGATTCCCTTGGGAGCTTAGTTATAGAATAAAAACATTTTCGCAACACGGGCTGTATTGAATAATCACCGGTTGTGATATATATATATATATATATCGATTCGTATCCGATTACTTTGAAACTTCGTATATGCATTAGTATGCCTGTGACAAATTGGTATCAGATGTGGCGAGTGCTGCCGTGATCATTGCTAGACGCGCGGGATAACGGCACTCGCTTTCTTTTTGCAGGAGCGACTGAAGGCCGTACACTTCTCAAGTGCTCCACTTATTCTTGCAACTCAGGCAACTCGGTCCACCGACCCGACTACCCGATGTCATATCACGATGCACCGTTCGGTTCTGACCCGATCATATCTCGATTCATTCCATTTCTGATTGGTAGCCTCTCAATTGTGTCGCAAGTTCTTTTTATTTGTCGTGTCGCAAAAAGATTCGTTTATATTAACGACGCTTCGCAGCTTTTTCAGAAATATGCTGTTTTTCATTTCGTTTCCCTTATTAAAGGAGCGAAACAGGTTTCCTGGAAAAAAGTGACATCGTACACACCGCACCGCAGGAGCTGTCCCTCAAAAATTATGCCGTTGGAAAATTTCCAAAAATTTCCTGCCGATGTCATCAGCAGTCCTACCCAGGGTTGTGTCGAGCGCTCGCGCTTTACCGGCCAATCATGATACGATATCATCTGAGGGATACCACGAACATGGGTCATAAGCAGAATAACCATTTGTAACTTTTATGCCCAAAAATTCTAAATGCGATTGATGCTCCAAGGCCAGAGGTGTCCGTCTTGGGCGAAAGCTCCCGCGTTTGATCTAACCGTTTTACCGATCTCAGCAGTCCTACCCCGGATTGTCTCGACCGATCGTTCGTAACCGACAATGAGAGACACGTTTAACAATTCAAAATTATACCACGAAGATATGCGGAATTTCCAATTATGAATTTGTCGCAAAACTTAGCTCCCTATACGGCCAAGGGTGTGTGCCTCGGGCGAAAGCTCCCACGTTTAATCTAACGGTTTACCGATCTAAAGCAGTCTTACATCGGATTTTCATCGAGCGACCGCTCGTAACCGAGAACGAGAGACAGGTTTCCCATCCAATTTTGTACCACGTTCACTGTTTGGATCCTTTGTAATGAATTATAAACGAACGATGAGATGATCGATGACCTACAGGCCAGTCGCATTGAGAGGCCTAACGGAGATCTCAAAATTGAGATCGACCAAGCCGTAGTATTTGGTACCTTGGTTTCCGACATCAAGCGGACATTTCAAGATTTCAGTTGGCGGCGCCCGCACCATGCAGCCCTACCTCCTGTCCCCTGATCTCTGTACTTTTCGTTTTCATATCTAACCTTTTTATTTGCATCACTGCTACTTCTCTTACACAGGGCTGGCTACACTGTGTGGGTTGAACCTGACAGGGGGGGGGACATCTTGCGCTGCCCTCGCATCAACTGCATCCGCAGTTCAACCCGTTATTTTGTTTCATAGTAGGGATGCTTGGAAACCGGCGGGCTTCTATGCAGCCCGTCGGTTTGGGTGTATGTGTAACATCCTTGCTGAGCAGCGCTTCTTTTTGCAGGCTGGTTTGTTGTTGCGATATGTGTGATGCCGCCAGTAACGTTGCCGGCGGTACTTGTACCGCTGCTCTCAAAGGTACTCATCGCGGAGCAATTTCTTGTAGGCCGACGGGTTGTATTACAGCCCGGCGGTTTCGGTGTCTTTTGCAACCCTTCGTTCAAGCAGCGCTTTTGTATTTTCTGCAGGTTTTCTTTCTTGCTGTGTATTTCTGCTGCTGCCAGCAACGTCACCAGCGGATTCCGGATCTCTCGAAAATGCTTCACGGGGGCGATAGCTGCACAGTATGTGCAGTGTGGGTTCAAATCCCACCGCTCTCACTAACTTTGCTCTGTCATTTTGCAGGATTTTTGCTTACTGTTTTCGAACGCATGTCTCTCATGCGTGCTGTTTCTTGTTGCGTGTGCACGTGGTTTTATTTTTTATCTTGGTGCTGATAGTTCTGCTTTTATCGTGCAGGTATTTCAAATACTTATTACTCGCTGGCGAAATGCTTCGTTGTTGCCGGGAAATCTGTTTTGATTTGATTTAGCTTTTTAGCGTCCAGCTATTTTCAAGGCGCTGATATTTAACCTCGTACTTGAACTTTCTTGTTGTGACATTTCTTATTTTGTATTCACTATGTATGGCTCATTCTTTTAAAATCGCATTTGCACATTTCTTGCAACGAAATCAACCTTTAGTGCTCTGCTTGTGTGTGCATGATGCCCGCTTGCTTGCTAGATGAATGCCTAGTGCTAGCGCACCCTTGAAATTCTTTCACGGTCTATGTACCGCTGAAAGCTGTTAGGCTATTTTTGCGCTGTCGTTATTTTGTTTCGGAATTTGGTATATTAAAATCATTCGTCCAGAAAATTTCTGTGAATTTTCACGACAGAATTGAGCGTGGCGCTCATGTTTGTCGCACCTGCGACAAACATGAGAGCCACGCTCAATTCTGTCGCACGATATAATTACAGTTTTGTCGCACGGTGCGACAAATAAAAAGACCTCGCGACAAAAATGAAGTGCTACCTTTCTGATTCGATGCAACATCTTCGATTCTGATGTCTCGTTGACGAACTATCCCTGTGACGGTCATACAATATTGTCATACTGTCATAATGTCATATTGCCATACCGTCATCGGGTCACACTGTCAACCCCCAGACATCTGATACTCATTTTCATCGTCTCTTCAATCTGAACACGAATTCGACCGTAGTCCGATGATCTGCCCAAGTGTCACCGTGACTGTCATATGGCATTGTCATACTGCTGTACTGTCACAGTGCCATAGCATCATAGTGTCATAGTGGCATACCCCGGACATCTGGTACTCATTCGTCTCGTATTCTCAAGCCCAGTTTCGCTGTCACCGTATAATCTCACGATCCTCTCACGATGACTCAGCTCTGTCAATCACGCAGTGCCTCCTGGCACAGTGTTTGCGGGGAATGTCAATTCGGTGTGCGTTCCTGATTTTAAAAGTGCACCATCACACGGAAACTACTTTTAAAATGTTAGACACGTGAACTTGAGATCAAAGCTTAGATAATGTGAGCCGGCTGTATTCATTCTAGATATCTCTCGCCCGCTCCGCATACCTGCGAGTTTAGTATTTCCAGCTGTGTAGAATTGTATATTCTGCTATGGGTTGAGGTCTTAGGGTTTTTAGGACTGTCGGTGACAGTCGCCGTCACTTCTCGCTACAGGGAGCGACACTCACAGTGCCGCCACATTCACCAACGAGTATTTATTGATGCGGCATGCCGAATTACCAGAATCGATCGATCGATCCTTTGCCTTATCAAAATCATTCGATTGAAAGTTTGAAATATCGAAATGGATGGACGATTTCAAAATCGATTATATTACGAAAGTTTTGCATATCGATGCTCGAAATACGGCAATCAATCCGCGATGATGGTATCTAAAGACACACGAGCGGGTGCACACTCCATTTTTGCTATGGGACCTTTGTGCGTGCAACTGTATGTGAAAATGGATTTGACTTCCGTTACGGATCTCAACCGATAGAGAGAGGAGTAGGCTACGGTACCGCCGTACCATGCTCGGAGGATGTTAAACCACATTTGTGGGTGTGGCGCATCCTAAGACCGATTCCTTTGGCATCGCCATGTAGCCATCGAAGAGCGACAACCGCCGCACCAAGGATAAAAGATTCTGCACATATCTCAGGACACTTATCCGGAGATGTGCGGCTTTTAAAAGGCTTATCCTCGGGTCGATTCCTTTCTGGGTCCGACAAATCGCCAATCACGATTAATCGCGGGGACCCGGAACATACAATTAATCGCGCGGTTAACGAATCGTCCACGACATCGTCGTGAAACCAATTTACCACCCACTTCTCGGTTCTCGCTCAGATCATGGCTCCCTCCCCCAACGTTGTCGTGGACGTGAGATGTATGGCATAACCAATCAAGTTCATAGCGTTTGTGGCACACGACCGGAGCGGTCAAGCGCGGAGCGAGCGGGCACATATGGCTGGATGGTTATATGTGCAAGGGTATCAACATAACTTTATAAGATAGTGTGTGTATGTAGGTACTTCATCTTATAGTCCTACGGGTGTTAAGGTTATCTACGAGTGTTAAGGAATCAACGATTAATCGTTAGGGTCCAAAATACGATTAATCGTGTGAATTATGACGATTTGTCGGACCCAGATTCCTTTGGCACAACGTAGCCACAAATATGTACCCACTACACTGGAGATCAAAGGAATCATCACATCTCGGGGCACTCGTCATCTAGATTTTCCAGAGCTCGCTAGTGCAGAACAAATGGGACCCCTAAGCCTCACTAGGCCACCTTAGCCTCTCTATAACTGCACGACCGGCGCACTTCGTGTGTGTCTTCAAAACCACTTCACCTCTGCCCCCTTAACTGCCTGAGCCATCTACCCACCACCAAGCTTACGCGCAAGACCACCACCCTGCCCCTGTCTGCCCCAAAACCTGGTCTAAAGAGAGTTTGTCCACGTACAACACGACGACCGGTAACACGTAGGGCTATCCTTTGGGGCTGAGAATGCATGAAAACTTTGTTGCTGCGAAGATTCATTGTCACAGAGTACGATGAAGTTGCTTCCTGAATACGATCGTGTGCATCCGCCACTGATCCGCACTTGCAACCCCCCACCCCCAACACTATATGGGACTAAAGTCCTTGCACTATATAATACTATACACCCTGCGAGAAAGTTGTGGACTTGAGAATGCGCCCTACACTTGCACTGCATCGTTTTGCACTGTTCCGACTGGGGGTCCCATCTCCACATATGCCTATGTGTTCCTCGCGCTCCCGGTGGCCGATAGTTCACCAACCGATCGTCGCCTTCCCGACAATTGCGGATCACTGTCGTTAATTCCGGCGTGGCGAACAACCTCGTCACGTGGACAGTACTGCATGGCAGGTGAGACGCCGTTTGTCGACGTGCAACCTATTGTAAATGGTCATCGCTGCCGGGATGGGCCCCCGGGCTTTGAGGGGCCAGCATTTGTCAACTCCATTTGCCATCCTTCCACATGGACCTGGCTCAGTACTCTCCCCATTAGCTCCCCCCATGCATACAACCCCCTCAAGAAGGTGAGTACGCCTGCTTGACCCCATCAAAGTGGCCACTCCTTCCTCGGCCAAGGTGATCGCCTGCTCTGGCGCGGCCCCACTTTCACTTCAGACCCCGCGTTCTGAGAGCTTATCCAACTCTGCCAAGATATCCCAGACGCTCAGGCTGTGACGAGGCCGCTTGGCTGGGCCCGCTTGCGCCCACGGATACCTCTGCAGACCGAACGGCCTCGGCCGTACCCAGTCCCTAACCCTCCGCCATCCACAGAGTTCCGACTTCTTGCCGCACATCCTCCATGCTCTCCAAGAGCCGTAATGCCGTCCACTTCACCTCACATCCCATAGAACTACCAAGTGCCGCCTCTTTGTCCTCGTTCCCGCCCACATCGTGTGTGCGTGTGTTTGTGAGTGTCTTTTGAATGCTGATCAAGCACTTCGATGCCGTTCGCAAACAAATTCATCATTGGAAATCACTGACGCTCCCTTCTCATTTTGTCGAAGGGCTTGAAGAGAGGTATGAATTTTGCTTTGAATGCAGGCGGCATTCTCTAGGAATTTAGCGTTTCAATTTTGCAAGTTGTGAAATTCTTTTTAAGTGCTAAGATAGTTCGACTTCGTGACAAAAGAAATGTGGCACTGCATATTGCATTGTTTTCGTATTGAAGGGATTTCAAGTGTATTGGCAGTGGTTGACACAGAAGCCGAATCACGTCTGAAAATCACAAAGTTACATCAGAGCGTTGGTGCGCCATTTCGTGGAGCCTAGGCGTAGAATCCGTAAGCGGACTAAACCCACGTGCTATGATGGTGTTGTTACATACAGGGAATACGATTGAGGGAAGCCAAGTAACCACCACTCAACACCTTGCACGTGGTAATAGGCTCTAAAAAAGCTATGTGTATGCATAGCATGTACAAAAAGAACAGATTCTACGCAAATTGAGCCAAAGTTCACCAATGATACGTGAATATTCCTAGTAGCCTTCCTAAGTAGCCTTGCATGTTTGCTTCGAGCAAAGTTTGCTTCAAAAGGATACTTCCATCTTGGCTGATTAGGGTATCGCGTGAGCGTCATCATAAGAATTCTTCCCCGACAGCAACTTTTCAAAAGACAGCAGTTGTTCTCGGTTATCCCGCAAAGGGTTTATTTGTCGCTTTGCACGCACTCCGTCATATGCTGCTCTAAGTGAATTTCCTTCAAGTATCATCAACATTGCTAGCACCACAGTGGGTGAACGGTTAGAACCGTTCGCGCAGTGTACAAGGACACGGCTTAGGGAGTTCTCTTCCTGTGCAGCTTGGAAGAAGTCGGAGGCATCCTTAAAGACCCTGTCAGGCGGTGCGAGAGAAATATAATCACACAAACAAACTTGTCTCGTGTAACTTGTGACAAGAAAAATAGGAAAGCGGGAAACGAAATAGGCACGCCCAGGGGATATCCGAAGTGCCGCTGCATACAAGTGCGTCTCAACAAAAAGCCAGCAACTGGTTGACTTGCGAATGGGTCTGGCAGCGTCGTGGCATGGTGAAAAATTCTTAACACGCGTTTGCAAGACGCGTATGACGCACATTTTTACAGCAAGTACACCTCGCTGTTTTTAAATGCATTCAAGTTCCGTGACGAATATTGCGGGTGCACTCCGAGGACCCATACCTGCTGATTCCGGCATCCCCTCCAAAATCTACTACCATAAGATTCTGATAAATGAAGCTATCGGGGAAATAGTTGGGTACGTCATCTGCGACGTTAATAATATGCGTTATGCCGTGCTCTACCAATTTCTCTAGATTTTGTGCATCTCTGCCAGCCCCTAAGAAAAGGTTGTTTCGAATTTCCGTAGCCCATATTTCGCCACTAGCCTTCCTCTTTCTCAACTGCAAGGCTTCTTCTAGTGAAAGGGCCATTCGTCACCTTGCTCAAAATCAAGCCAGAGAAAGGTTCAGCGCAGCTATCTAAGTTGAAGCCCTTTTCACTGTGTGGTGGAGGATGTAGCCCTTAGCAGGACAATATGTGTTGCGACATAAAGGCAGACAATTACAGCTGCGAGACACACAAACAATCTACAATGCAATCTGAAACCACCCTTATTGAAACTGTTGTGTGTGTGTCACACATCGTTTGATATTAGATAAAGATATATTCCATTTTTTTAAACTCTTACTCGTGACTGTTCACTGACTCGTGACTGTCTCACGTCAGGCAAGTCTCTCGTCGGTGGTGGCGCACGGCAGGCATCTGCTGGGGATGAAGGGGGGGGCACACGTGTCATTCAGCGAGAGGTGTATGTTGGGTGGGAAAGAAAAAGGGGAAGGGGGAAGGGACGGAGGGGAAAAGTGAAGGGGAAAGGGGGGACGCAGGGTGTGGAAGGGAGGGGGAAAGGGACGGGGAGTGGGAAGGTAAAGGGGGGAAGGGTACTCTTGTCCCCAGAGCTTATGGACGAAAATAGACATTTAGGGTTTGTAACTCTGTGGGGTCCATAAGTTTCTCCGAGCCTCTTCCATCAACTGTAACGTCGACCCTCGCGTGTCGCAGGCCGCGCAGCGGCCGCGCTCGGAGAAACTCTGGGAACAAGAGTAGCGCCTGCACCTAGAACAAGGGAAAGGAAGGTGGGCACTGTGATAGCGAATAAAGCACCCTTGCGCCCGTCCTAAGCATCCCGTCCTAAGCGCTCGACGGTCGCGACAGCTCGCGATCCTGAATCTGAACTGCTCGTCGGTTTTCTGAATTACAGAGCTCCGCGATTTAATCGGGCATTTCCAGCATTTTTAATGCCGCGGTAAATTCGGCCGCCATTCGTTTTTCCGTAAAATCTGTCATACTGAGACACATTACGTCTGTATGATCGCGCTTGACACACACTCGTGTTCCCAGCGAGACACTTTACGTCCAGAGAGATTCTTTACGTCTGTTAATGAAGGGAAAGGGAAAGGCGAAGGGTTTAAGATTTAGCGGCAGTAGGAATAGTTTTCAGAAGCATATGAAAAGTATTCTAGTGCTTCTGAAAACTATTCCTACTTCTTCTATATCCTAAACGCTTTGCCTTGCCTTTTACTGCTGCACGCGACCGGCAAGCATCTTTGAAACTTCCGAGTTTCAAAGATGCGTTTTGTATTTTGGGTGCACCCTAAAACCTCTGATCTATACAGCCCTCTGGTATAGATTGTTAGATTCAAGATATGATATTACGAGAGGAATATATGCACCTTCGGTGCGATAATATTTAATTATTTTAAACATAGAATTAAGAATAGTCGATAGTCACAGTGTCAAGTGTCTACTCCGTATAAATCCGAAACGCGACGAAAGAGAGACGGTGAAGTGTATGGAAAGGGGGGATCTATATTTATTCCAAACCGTGACGCGGAACACCCTGACCCTCATCCTCATACGGAATGCGGGCCCTACGGGTAGTAGCTATAGCTATAGTTATTATTAAATTATCAAGTTTTTCGCTATTCCTATTGCTAATATCTTGCTGGAGGAAAAATACGATGGGAAGATGAATAGTTTTTATGTGCACAAAATTGGTGCTGAAACATTACATCCTTTCACGCCTGTGAGTCTCTAGCATTATAAGAAGTTGCTTTAATATGGAAAACCCTCAAGGTGCGCTCTCCCCTCGACTCGTGTGAAAGCTCACACTCGTGCTATGCCTCGCATCGGGGGTCGCACCCTCCTTACTGCTGCAAGTGTTGGGATTTACTGAGTATACTACTCTATTGGGCTGCCAGGGTCTGACTCAGGCATGACTGAGCCAGGTTTGGTTTCCGACATCGATTTGGAGAAGAAGCTTACGTTGCGAAAAATTGCCCGGAAAGTGCAAATGACACAGCAGGCAACTCGCGCGATGACTGCTGTGAGTGTGTTGCAAGAGAAAGGGAAAGATGCCAGCTCGGTTCTTGAGCCCACGCAAACCACGGACAAAGATGACATCATGCGCAATCCCAAGATGCGTCAGAGAATGATCTTCATTATCACTTTGGTGAACTGTTGTGACATGATGGGCGAGTTGCTTACGATGCCTATCATGCCGTATTATTACCAATCCTTTCCAGACGCGAGCCAGGAGCAAGAGGATGGTGGCTTGGGCATTTACAGCTCCGAAAGTGAAAAAATAGGTCTCGGGCTCACGATGCAGATTGGCCCTGCGGTGTTCACTATCGGGGGGTTCCTTGCTATGATGGCATCGGCGGAGTTACACCGAATCATCGGCAAAAAAGGCGCTTTCTTAGTGTGGACTTTCGGTGGTTCTATCTGCTTCCTGCTTTGCGGGTTTGCTGGCGACCTCCGTTGGGGATTGGGGTATTTCTGGTTTCTACGGTTCCTGACCGGTGTTTTTGCGGGCGCCGAGGCGACTCTAACCGCATATTTTTCCGACCTCATAGATGACCCAACCGAACGGGCCAATGCGATTGGTGCCGCGCTGGGTATCGGCATGCCGGTAGGTTTGATAGCAGGGCCTGTCTGTTCAGGCTTTTTGATTGACCTCAACGGTTCCAAGACAACGCTTTTCGCACCTTTCTACTTTGGCGCTGCTCTAGAGTTCATCGCCGGAGTGCTCGTGCTCTTTTTTATCGTGGAGCCGCCAACCAACATGGCGATAAGCTCTTCAGGAGGGAAGGCGGGCAAGAGAGAGGACGGAGAGATGAATCAGGACGAAACGGACGATGCTAAAGGCGTGCACAAGCCTCCGGTGAACTGGAAGCAGCTCGTCTACTTGTGCTGGTTTTCGGTAGCGCTGGGAGAGTTTGGGGAGGGCGCCATGAATCACGTGCAAGCCATGGGGTTCATACAATACCCGTGGATTGCGGATAATTTCAAATGGGTTTTCATGATCTTTTCCGCGGTAGTTTTTGTAGCGCTCCCCTTATCTCTTACCTTACAACAGTACAGCATGGCCTGGACCGTGGTTATTTGTCGCATAGCCGCTGCAGGCACTCTCATGCTCGTAGTGACGGCGGAGGACATTGGCCCATACCTCTTTTGGATCTATTTCCACTATATGTGGAAAATAGGAGGCGTGGTTCCGTTCAACAACATGGTAATTGAACTGGTGCCCACAGCAGAGAGAGATTTCTGGATCGGGGCCGACAAAGCAGTCGGGCAGCTCCTGAACGGCGTGTCTCCGTTCTTGTTTGTGCCGATGATCCTAGACAGCGAGAAGTGGGGCCCGTACCCCGACAATTGTGAGACCGAGCTAGATTATTGCTATTACAGCTCATGTGGGGGTTTGTACCCCTCCTTGTGTGGGAAGTTCAAAGAAAACACTTTCCTGATTGTCACTGGTATCACAACGGGGCTCAGTGTCTTGCCGCTCTTCGGGGGAGTGATCCGGGCATTCCCTTGGAAGTCACCGGAAACAAAGGTGTCGATAGATGAGGAGGAGGAAGCTGCTATGAGGGCTTATCGCGAAAGTGGTGATATCACATGGCTCACCCTTGAACAGATAATACAAGTCAATATGGAGCATCTTAAGGAGAACAAGCCGCCGGTTGCAAGCACTTACGGAAAGCTGGTAGATGACATGGAAGACATTCCGCGAATCAGGAAGATGGCGATTAAGGACTATGAATTCTCAATGCACCACCTGAACTACTTGATTAACACGCTTCAGAACGGCTCCGAGGAGGACAAGAGCTTGGTGTTTGAAATGCTAAAGCAAAGTGCAGATGTCAGCGTACCTTCCGAACAGGAGCGTGAGGATTTCCTCCAGTGGTTTGGTGACTGGCTTCAGTATGCGGGCTATGGTAATCCGTCCCAGATGCCTCGAATGTGGAAGGCTTTAATTATGACTTTATTTCCATTCATAGTGGAAAATGGGGAGAAGAATCCGGATTTTTTGCAGAACCCGGTGCGCTTCCTTATCAGGTTTGACAATTACTTTCGCTCTACTCTGAAGATAGAAAAGGAAAACGACAAGCAGTGGCAGAGGCAGTGGCGTCAGAGTATGAAGGGAGCCTTTGCTCGTCTACGGCCCCGTGGTCTGTAAGTTGTAAGAATAGATGGTTATAACATACGTGGCCTGTAACGTGAGGCCTATAACTGTTTAGTGCACATCTATCTGCACATTTATCTCGTTGTTGTCATCGTTGTTGCCACGTCAAGTGTATTTTTTAAAAGATGAGTGCACACCGATTGACATCAATAGTATCCCTAGGTAGATAAGTCGCTATCGATGTTGCAGCTGTTTGAGCCCACCTTGTGATTCACTCAAATATCAAGTTTAAAAGAAGCGTTGCAGGCAAGCCCCTGCAATGCTAAGTTTTGTTCATGCTGGATGGTAACCTTTGCTATTTTGAACCATTTACCCCATAGCAAGTATTGAACAAATCAATTTACAAGTTCGCATGTTCCCACTGATGTGTCATATATTGCTAACGGATATGACAAATGCGAATATATATATATATATATATCCCAGCTTTCCGGCGGGTCCACTTTTTAGGGGGATAAAACCCGGTGGTCGATATATGCTTGAATAGTCACCGTGAGTTGTGCGGCAGCTGGCATTGTGAAAAGTGTCCCAACCGCAATCTCACTCTATCCGTATTAGTGCTCCGCAACCTTTCGACAATACGGTACCCCGCTGAATTTTTTTGACAGTCAGCGATTTCGACCAATGATCTCCGTGAATTTCGTTCTCCACGCGCTAATCTGGACATCTGAATCGGCAATTCGAATTGTGGACGAGAAACGATTCAGGACTGACGTAAGCACACGATGCATGCTTTGTGTCGAAAGGCATCATTGGAATCGTGTAATCAAAAATTCGATTCAGAGACGACTGCATTAAGATCTAAATTAGAACATTATAAAATTTGGTCCTATAAAAATCGCATCCACTTGTAAAATACATCTTGATATATAAACAGCACTCAGAAAATGTTCCTTCTGTACTTTCATTTATATCCAACTACAATTAACGACGACCCATAGCTAGGAGGTTGAGCGACATTGTGCAAACTCATGTGCACTAGCCATCGGCGACGCTCTGCCGGGGGCAAGCCTGCCGGTCCCAGAGCGACGCACTGTCGGGGGCGAGCATGCGAGTCACAAAGTGACGCACTGCCCAGGGCGAGCCTGGCGGTCCCAGAGCGACGCAATGCCGGGGGCGAGCCTACAAGTCACAAAGTGACGCACTGCCAGGGGCGAGCCTGCGAGTCACAAAGTGGCGCACTGCCCAGGGCGAGCCTGCATATATTGCCCTACATATATTACCCCTACATATATTGTTGCAGCTTATGGTGCGCGCACGCAAACTCTACTATCCACTGCGTTTACTATGACGAGTGGCGCCAAGATGTGATGTCGACAATCGATATCTCGTTACATGATATATCGAATTGTTGTTATTAACGGATACAGTATTTAAGTGCATATCGAAATATTGTTATCGATTGATCGGGTGACCGTAATGATCATTACTGTGGTTATACAATATGTTATTTATAGCTCATCACTTCCGCTGGGTAAGTACAGTAGGTGTTGTCTCGTAGCAAATATGAACTGAAACCATTGTTATAATCATAATCGCGCAGTGGAAGCGTGGTGGGCCCATAACCTTATGAAAGGAGTGAAATCAAGGTGGCTCGATATATACAATCAGGATATGACCACTTCCGCGACTCAGATGGGATGGATTGGCTGTTTTTGTACCCACCCATATGGAGCACGATTCCTATGGTTTAGCATTTTGGAGAACCAATTTTCATGTTGAGAATTCGTTATTTGATGTCCCCGTGTGTCCGTTGTGTGGAATTTTAAGCTTAATAGGGAATTTTAGGTCGAAAATCGAGTAAAATGTCCAATATATGCAATTTCAGCGATTTGGACCATTGCAAAGTTACGAATCTAACACCATAATGGGGCGCATTGACGACATTTCCCCGTTCCATAAACTAAACAAATGCGATTGCACTTTTCATCGCAAGTTTACCACAACTCTCACGATATCTACAAAATTCCCAGTACAAATCCATTCCAACTGAGTCGTGGAAGTGGTCATATATATTCAGTGCACACCGTTGATAGCACGGACTGTCGGACTAAGATGGTTTAGCATAAAATGATTTGGGTTTTTAGACTAAGGTGTCAGTCACGGTGAGAAAACGGCATGCGGCATGTGACACGGCTCTGTGAGGAAGGAAAGCAGGAGGCAGCCCCCCACCTTATGATGGGGGGATCAAGATCTCCTCCTCTGCGAGAAACGCGTATAACCGGTAACCGATCGTAACACCAATTATCGATCCTGATGCAGTGTGGAACCCTCGACTTATAGGGTGTTGAATTTCAAAAATTGGCCCGGAAATCGTTTGGGGGTGTTTAGGTCTTTGGCTACCGCGAAGGCGGGGCGGGGGAGGGGGGCTTTGGGCTTGGCCGAAGGCCAAAACCTTTTAAAAGGCCGATCGATGTCGGCACTGTTTGGCAATACCATACCCTATTAAGGATGGTAATTAGTTTCGGCTAAACCCATTTTAAATACACACATGAACTGCATGACGATCCTATGGTCAAATGCAATATATGGACATGTCTCGAAAGCATCCGACGCATGGCAGATGGCACGTGCCGGACTTAGCAAATATCGGGACATTGTCGGGATACGAGTCATGCTCCTTGTTGCGGTTCTGTCGCGACAATGCCTTGAGACAACTACGCGCCAACTTGAGAATTCCAGCATGGCATGCGTACGTGGTGAGGGTTCACACATGTTACAATCGGATCAAAAGAATTGGGACGGCTGAAATTGGTGCAGAAGACAACGAATATTAAAGATGAGGTACCTGCATCCGGGGGTTTTAATGCGAATAAATTCCATATAATTACATAGATCGGTCCACTTCAGCATATTGTACGCAGACCAAAAGGGCGTGTAAATAGAATATAAATGGTGTCGACCGTATTTCTCTTCAGTGAAGCAAAATATTCCTACCGTATCCACCAAAAGTTGCATCATCATTCTTCATCAAAACCGTCTCCGCCCTCTGAGGCGGCCACCTCTAAAAAGTGCAGTTTTCGTAAAAAAAAATATGATAATAATTTTGTTTTTTAGACGTTTTTTTTTTAATATTATCGCGACCGTAAGGTATATATTTTGAACCCCACTTTGCCTTGTTTGACTCAACATGCCTTTTCTGCGCCTGAACGCCTAATTGCCGCAGCGTTTTTCTTTACGCCTCTCTTTGATATGTGATATGCGAATTGAAAACCCAGCAATCTGAGTTTCGACTCAGAAGCTGGGACACACCATAATACTTGGAGAAGCTGGGGAGTTCGCTCCTCAGTCAGGAACCTAAACCTTCACTGAGCGAGAATCAAACAAAGTAAACAAGACAACTGAAAATCAGAAATTGCCTAAGGACGCCTCTGGTTTTGGGGTGTTTTGCAATACCGGCAATCGCGGCAGCAGTCTTCAGTATGGGTGGCGCAGCATCGGAAGTTCCAATTCCCCACGGCCAGCAACGCCAGCCATCAAAACCCTCTAACAGAAATTCGAGTATGCGAAGCAGTTAGAGGGCGGAATCCAAAGAAGGATTCAGGACTGGGCGAACGCCCTAGGCAGAGAAACAGCCACGAGTCTCATCTTCAAACACTTCAAAATCAAAGCGTTGGAGACTCACGGAGAAAGCTTCGACCTCAAATACTTCTTTGGAAACATCAGCACAAACAGTGGCGTCACACTGTACATCTCTCACATTGTCAAGTACCTCACAAAGTTGTGCACAATAGCATGCGAGGGAGACAACGCAGACGTTTCAATCAGCGAGCCCCCAGTTAAATCAATAGTCGATAAGCTGGTAGCGCACACCAAGGACGCAGTTCAGTCAGGTCACATCTATAACACAATCACCTGCCTTCTGCAGTACGACCTTTACATTCCGGTCCTGGAGGCTACTGCTCTGGAAGTAGGGGAACTTGCAACGATTCAGAAAGCCAGAGGCGCAATATTCGGGGTGTGAGGACTGAACCAGACTCACAGGTATGTAAGCAAACACTTACAAGTAATATGATGCCATGATCATAGGATGTACAGATAGTACAGGGGTATTATCGGCATCGGATCTTTTTAATTACTCTTTTGGTCAAGTTGCCCAACCGCCACAAAGGTGGCTGCAATGTACGACACATTTAAACTCAACCCCGAGAGCTTGCACAACTCTCTACTTAAAGTAACTCGTCCTTACCATGCCACTTCATGTGTTCAGTCATTTGCTGACTGCAACAACCAATCAGCTGGGATCTGTCATCAGTACTTAAATGTTTCTGACTGTCGCCTCCCAAGTCTCTCATTTGAATACTCACAAATCTGCTGATGTGAATGTATAACTGAGGTCCTCCTCGATTCCCTCCACTTATGTTCGACTGGTAGAATCCTATTATTCAAATGCCACATTTGAGTCAGTCACTTCTGTCGGTCACCTTTGTCAATTCTGCCAGGCACCTCTATCATTCGGTCATGCTGGTGACTGCCATCATTTATTTATATATAATTCAACGTCCTATAACACCGTACATTGATACAACATTACCTGTTTCTCTTCGGCTAGATTCGAGCTACCTACGTTCACATACCCTCTCGGTCAGTTCGATATACAATTATATATCGCATGGTAGAGTGTTGAATTTAAAAAAAAAACGTTTGGGGTGGGGGCTTTGGGCCTTGGCTCCATGAAGGGGGGCTTTGGGCTTATTTAAATACCCCGTTTTTGGAAATGGGGAGGGGGGCTTTGGGCCTTTGAGCTCAACGCGAAGACCGGGGGGCTTTGGGCTAAGGTCGACCACAAGCAAACGTGTATCCTTGATCAATACATTTTTTTTTAAATCACCGCGCGCGTTATGTATGAAAACGCATAAATATATATAGGGTGGAATTTTGAAAAATTCAACGCGTCCAAAAATTGGAGGGTGGAATTTAGGCGCCGAGCGCCGAGCGCCGAGCACCGAAGGCCTATATGTTAAAAATAGATTTTGAGAATTTATGACATTTCATAAGCCCGCGGAGGGCATATAAACTTTTTAAGTTGCTAGATTGAGGGTGTGTGTGTGTATGGGGGGCTTGGGCCTTAAGCCCAGCCAAGGCCGGGAGGGAGGCTTTGGGCCGTGATGCTCGACCAAGGCGGGGGGGAGGCTTTGGGCTTTGAGGCCTACCGGTGGAAGGGGGTTGGGCTTTGGGCTTAAGGTCGATACCCCCAACGTTTTCCGAGCCATTTTTGGAATTGGCACTACGACTAGTTCATGCAGTCTAGTGTCATTCTCGTATGTCATCTTCGGTGGTCAGCTTGTGTCACTCATCTCGGGTATATATCGTTTGTATATCCGAGTTTAGTGTTCCGTTGTTTCACCGTCGGCAGCGGGTGCCCACTGCCTGTTCAGCCGTTTCCAGCAGGTTATGGTCCCTCTCACGTTTGCGTCAACTGAATTTTAGCGTAGAATTTCATATTTTTTTCCCGCCCTACCTTTTGGTTGAGTGTCTCCACGCGTTGTGGGGCCTTCGGATTGGATTCTTCGCTTTACTGGAAACGCTGCTTTCGGCTTTGGGCAGTTAGACGGGGTGGACTCCTACGATTTTGTTACGTTATTTCATTACTAGATCTCATTTTCTTTTATGGATTCGCAGCAGATTTCTTCGAGCGAGGAGCTCGATGCTCTTTTGGCAACTATTGATGAGGGTCTGGCGAGACGGTTTCGGCTCTCAAGCGCTCCCAACTGTTGGCTCTTTGCGCCTCTATGGCGCGTTCCCTTTCGCATTTTCGGAGCTCAGATATTTTTGGCAGGATCATCGGCGGTGTCTACGCCTATTATTTTGCAGATTATTGTTTCAGAGACTGGCACAAAGGTTGGTGGTGCCCAGGACGATCTATCTGGAACCGCGGTTTCCGAGAATTTTGGTGCTTCTTTTTCCGAGAAGGGAGTTGGCGATGGGGCGGCAGTTTTGAGCGTTCGTTCAATTCCTTCACAGGTTACCACCACTCGACCCTTGCCTAGTGCCACTAGGGCAAGAGACATGGTTCGACAGGCCCCTCCTGTTCAAACCGTAGTTCATTACGTTCATGCGCCCCCGTTGACGCCTTCCTATATGGGCTCTGGGCATCGCGAATTTTAGGATTCTGAAAGTAGTGAAGAAGAGGACGAATCGGAGTACCCTGTTGGGTATTTCGATGAGTCTGATGACAGTTGTGAGGAAGTAGGAGTGGAGCATGATGACCACTTGGCCGCTCCGCATTTTTCGAACGAACGACTGGAACAGGAATTCGAGTTGGGCACAGGTTCCCAACCAGATTCTTATGGCGGAATTTTGGAGCCCCCACTTGGGGAGGAATTTTTACCGCAGAGCGAGTTTAATGTTGGCACAATTTCTTTTATAGATGAGCCTCTTGTGGACGATGCGAACGACTACGCCGCACGGGAGTGGGCTGCCTGGGAGGCATGGGCCTACGATTCCGATGGAACTGGTGGTATTGGTTTTTATGATGAAGAATCTTACTACAGTAAACACTCGATTTTAAGAAAACAGGAATTTTAGGTCAGCCTAGCAACTTTCTTATTTATGTAGAGATATTGAATATGGAGTGTTATGTGTTAAATATTGTGAAGAAATCAAAAAAGCTGGTTACTTTCTTATTGGCGGGTTTCCTTATTACTGAGTGATTACTGTATGGGGAAGAGGCGATTGCGATTCTGGTGATGGCTACTATTAGTTTTCTAAACAGACAGGCGGTGTTCCCATTACCATTCTCCACCACTTGCTGCAGTTTTGGGCAGACCGGAATGTTGCTGCAATTCTCACCACTAGCGGGCAGCTTTATCAATTAAGACGAAAATTTTATGGCAGGAGACCTTTACAGTTCGCAGAGAAGTTACAGCTAAACCGATAGGCAGAATTTCTTTTAGCATTCTCCATCACATGCCGACAGGCGAGATTTGTGGGGAGCACCCACCACTAGCTGGCAGAGCATTAATTTTAGCAGACCGGAATTGGTCCTAGCTAGCAATTTCCTAGGCTTGGCAAGTATTTATTATGCTAGCCTGACTTTCATCATGCCACCTGTGACTTTGCTAGCTGACTAGAGTTAACATCTCTTTACATTCTCTGTAAACTATAGTAGCTAGGGTGGTGAGTGTCACTAGCTGGCCCACCTCAGATGAGGTGGTGTGTTGGAATTGGCACTACGACTAGTTCGTACCGTCTAGTGTCATTCCCGTATGTCATCTTCGGTGGTCAGCTTGTGTCACTCATCTCGGGTATATATCGTTTGTATATCCGAGTTTAGTGATCCGTTGTTTCACCGTCGGCAGCGGGTCCCCACTGCCTGTTCAACTGTTTCCAACACCATTTAATTTGAACCGGAATATCCTAGTTCACTAGATATCAGAGGGTCTCGAACTGTGTCTGGATAAACTCCCATAATAATATAAACCCTAAGCTAGATATACCCCGAACGGTCTCGCAACGGTAACGGAGTCTAGCCTACCTGTGACACAGCGTGTGTCACAGCACGAGCCTACAGATCAGTCAGCAGTCCAGTGTTGGCCTAGGGGTCTGTCATAGGGACTCCCAGTCAGGGCTCCCTATACAGATTCCAGCACACCACCCCAACACTGTGGGTGGTGACTGGCTAGGAGTGACTAGGAGAGTCAGAAGTGTAAGTTGCTAGGGTAGAAGCCAGGGTGACAGGTCCTAACTGCTAATCCAACTGTGCCATTCTGATACACAAATTGGAACCCTCTAGCTAGTACAAGAGCAAAAGCATACAGGCAATTGAGTGTCCTGCTAAACTACTGAAAGAGTCTGCACCAGCAAGTCAGATTGAAGAATATAAAGTTGTCAAAGTAAATCAAACCAGATTGAAGACCGTGTTGAGGTCAAAGTACATCTCAGTACACCACCAGAAAGTGGTGCACCGCCAGAGCCACAAGGAGATCTACTCGGGGTCAAAGTTCAGAGGAGCACCTTCACCACATCGATCACCGTAGTAGCCCGCAGTAGCACGGCGGAGCAATACGGGGCGGCCAAAGTGTAAGGTGTCATTCACTGAAAAATCATTCGCCAGAGAATTTGACGGAGTCGGTGTTGTCGATTCGTCGATCACGGGAGGCTGCACCGCACCGGGGTGCTGCCAAGTGCTGCCCGACGGCGGGGCCTCGTCATCTGAAGACGATGCCGGCGACAGCGGAGGACCGTCCTCAAATAACACGGCAGGCGGCGGCGGCCCGGGATGCCACGGCACCGGAGCCATATAGAGGCCCTGCCGCCTCTGCTCCCGCCGGTGGATACGAGGTGGAATAGCACACGGAACAAGCGGTGCCGCCTCACCTGACACCTGCAGAAGGCCGGTCTCGTTGGCCACCGTGAAGGTGGCAGCTCCCACTCCCATGACGGAAATCAAGAGAATGAAGGAGAGAAGGAAGGGCATCCCCCATATACCCGGCTGAGCGGGGAAGCCCCATGGTGGCTTGCCGCAACCAGAGGTGCGGTGAGCACCGTCACGCCAATCCCCAACGGCACCACCAGAGGGAGGTGCGTGGGCTGCGGGCTCCGCGACGCATGATTCGCCGAAATGGCAGGAGCCCGCGGCTGGCGCGCGTGATCCGCCAAGACAGCCTGCGGTCTCAGCCTGAAGCTACCGTCGGCGAGGTCCTCGTAATCATCCGTGTCGTAGCCAGTCAGGTCGACCGGCATAACCGCGGCGTGGTGAACATTTTCCACAATGCCCTTGAACTCACCGTCCGTGCTCGCCGTAGTGGTCACCCGTGCCGACTGAAGGGACACGGGCCCGCCGTAGCCGTAGAGCTTCAGGAGCTCCTCCTCGTCCTCCAAGACAGGCATAGCAGGGGCCGGCACGGCGGATGCCGATGCCACCGCACCACCTGCCGGAACCTGCTTCTCCGGTGTGTCACCTGCCTCGGCAGGGTCACACACCAGAGCCGAAGCCTGCGTGTCAACGCCCCCAGACGGCAGGAAGGAGGCGTGAGTGTAATATACCTTAGGCTCAACGGCCGCGTTGACCTCCGCCGCGAGGTCGTCCAGCCGTTGGAGGATGTCCTCACCGGGTGCCCCCAGGGAAGAAGGCTTACCGTGAGGGGCCGGCCCGGGGCCGTTTGAAGTCAGCCCGGGCCGGTTGCGGGCCGCTCGATTGTTGGATGCGGGCCGTCTCTCAAGGGTCCCGATTATGAAAATTTCGTGAAATTTGTGCGATTTTTATGATCTCGCCATACTTGAAATTAAAATTTTGCGCCTGCGGCGGGCAAATTTGAAGATTGGCCGGGCTGGCCGAAAGCGGGCCAGTAAAAATTCCAAATGCGGGCCGCTTCGAAAAAAGAAAGCCTTCTTCTCTGGGTGCCCCCGTCACCGGCGGCACCGCGTCCACGGAGAAGCCGTAGGCGGACACGTCAATGCCCCCCACAACGCCCCCGCAAATAAAGCACCGCTGGCGGGCCGTACACCGTCGCCGCACGGGCAAAGGCGTCCGCCCCCTCATCCGCTGCCTCCTGGAACACGGCACACATGGCGAGGGCGTGCACGCCCTCCGCATCCTCGTCGTCGATGGGAATGCAGAAAGCTGCGGCCGTGCCAGGGGAATGTTGGCGACCGCCAAGAGGGCAGTCGCGGTGTCGCAAACGCGTGCATATGATGGTACGAACATTCTCGGAATCGAGTAAACTTAACACTCGCGGCTGGTCATAAGTTCGTCATTAACATTCACTGGTGCCGGTAACTGTTCAAGCAATTCTCAACACAGCATAAGATCGTAGAGCTACAAAATTTTTAAAATTCTGATATTCTGAGATCGAACGCTGAGCTCTTACATGCAAGCCCAGATTTCCAACATGAAAAAGTATGAAAACAGCAGTAAAATATATCCGTCAAAATTGATATTATAACCACAAAATACGAATTATTATGTACAAAAGCTGTGAGCAGAACTGTCTTAGCACTCTAGCAGTGGCACGCGAACAGCCACCTAGTACTTGCGAAGCAAAACAATAATGAGTCCACTAGCCTGACTTCCGGTCAGAGCCTACTTATATCTCAATGCTCTGTCACATTTCCCAAAACTATAACGGGTTCTAGCCCTTAAATCTTCATCTGGCCAATGGAAAGTCATTATTCCATGCCAGCTCTAACAATGTTACCGTTTACCACATTCTGATTGACACGTCAGCGGCAAAGGAGTCACTGCCATCTTCATCTTATCATTCCCTGGTCATTCGATAGTGACCATATCTTTTCTGGCAAGTCTGCATCTCTCAGATGGTCATCTTCGCAAAGCCTGTCATGCTGTCACCACTGTCATGCGTGTCACCAGCTGAACAAACCCGGCGCGGTACCATGAGAAGCCGGCGTTTGTTACAGCTGTCGCAAACGCGTGCATATGATGGTACGAACATTCTCGGAATCGAGTAAACTTAACACTCGCGGCTGGTCATAAGTTCGTCATTAACATTCACTGGTGCCGGTAACTGTTCAAGCAATTCTCAACACAGCACAAGATCGTAGAGCTACAAAATTTTTAAAATTCTGATATTCTGAGATCGAACGCTGAGCTCTTACATGCAAGCCCAGATTTCCAACATCCCCCATCTGTAGCTGCTGCGTGCAGTAGCACAGACTCAAATATGGGCTTGTTCAGCATACTGGGTCGTATCACCATTTGCCATGAACTTACCCAAACTGAAAGTGAACATACCAATGCCTTCACCTTCTCCACCCTGTAACATCCTGGCTCTGACCAGCGGATTCTTGAACACCAAGACCCACATACACCTGCGGCCAATAGCTAGGTCCATGTTCCAGATGCCCAATCACATGCAAGCGTCCCGTCTGACTCAATCGTCTGAAGTACGCAGCCCTGCTCTCGGTCATGTCTGTCAAGTAGTAAGATGGAACGTGGACACATGCCACCACACGACTGGCCATCACTGTCAATGGAAACGCGATATCCAGCGCTGCAAACCAAGGTGAAGTTACCACTGCGTCACAGACACCATACTTCTCCTTCCATATGCGATAGTTACCTGGCTGAAGTGCGTCATGCGCCTCAGACCAACCCAACTGAGAGTTCCAGTCATTATTCATAAATCTCAACTGCGGCCATTGCTCCACCATCACCTCACTGATGACCCCAGTACCTGCCCATGGGTCCCACACGCCATCGACGGACTTCCAGTCCACCTCTGTCGCCAAACGCCTCACCTCGGAGGGCACTGTGATGACCAGTTCAAGCCCCCACTGCAGTGCGCTAGCTTCTCTCACCTGAGCCTTAGTCATGTGTCTCAATTCTCCTCGTCTTTCAACTTCTTCTTCAGCCAACGCAGGCACAAGAGGTGCATCCCTCAGCTGCCTTGCCATGGCCTTCTGTTCCCGATATTTCTTGCTCAGCACCGTGCGATGCCCCTCATTCCAGTGCCCTGGCATGAAGATCTGCACGGCCTCAGAGAGCTTGTCCTGTCTTCCCCAATCAATCTGATCTGGCATGCCCAAGAACATGTCCTTCTCTTTCAACAGCATCTCCCTTGATGAGATGGCATGCCATGGCTGAAATTTGTCTCCCTTCACCACACGACGGGGACCCACGTCTGCTGGCAGCAGGCGCATCTCCACAGACAGCTTCTCGTTCAATTGCTGCTCCTTCATGCCCAGTCTGTCCTCTAGGACACCAGAGCTCTCGTCTTTCTGGGTCTGCACCTCAGCGTTGGCAGCTTGCATCCCCGTGCCTGAGCACCTGGGACATAGCCACTCGCCTTCTGGTACTCCATCCAGTGCTGGGGTCAGACACCACAAGTGGTACCCCCTGTTGCATGCGTCGCACAACAACATCTCTGCTTCCCCATCAGTCTTCCTGCACGCTTCACATGCTAGGTGCTTGCTGGGAACGGCTGCACTGCAGTCATACTGGTCCTTCACCTGTAGGTGACATGGCGCGATGCTCTGCACGGTGCTCTTCTCTCTTAACTTGGTGGCGTCCTCAAGCACCACCACACCATCTCGCTGTATCTTGACCAGCTTCAGAATGGCGGATTTGGTCGCGACTTCCATGCCGCTGCGAGGCTTCTGCCTGATGTAGACGAAATCGCCCACCTTAAACTGGTGTGGACTAGGCTCATAGCCCCCACCCCTTCTCCCTTCATAATGTAATGTATCACGATGCTGTGCGACCTCCAGGCTGCAACCAGCGTGTACCATCAGTCGCCTCACCACCTGTGCTCTCCGGTGGAGGTCCTTGACTCTGGCATCCTTCTCATCTTCGACCTCAGCACCGAAATCTATGCTGGGTGCCTGCTTCAAATCAGGCGGCACTACTGCCTCTTGGGCAAACAACATGGTGAACGGCGCCACCCCCGTGGACTCCTGGCGTGCTGCATTATAACTCAGCACTAGTGGCCAGAGCTGCTCATCCCACTCATAATCGAGACCCTTCTCCAAGGCAAGCTTCTTGAAGCAAAACTTCATAGTGCGCACCACTCGCTCGGTCAGCCCATTGCCTTCTGGTGAGTCTGGCGAGGTGACTCGTCGGTCGATCAGGCAGTCTCTGCACAGCTGCTTGAACTCGCCCTCGAACTCCTTACCTCCATCCACCAAGCACTCTGCTGGCGCACCAAACACAGCCAGGACATGACTGCGAAATGCCGCCGCGATAGTCCTTGCCTCCTTGTCGGGAATGGGTACACAGACTATGAACCTGGTGTAGTGCTCGGTCATGATGAGCACTCGGTTGTTGCCAGACTTGGTCTCTCTCCTCGAAGGCCATGCCAAATCCAGCGACCAGCGATACATGAACGACACGATCTCGAGGGGGGATAAACATGCCTCCTCTCTCGCATAATGAGTTTTCACACGCTGACAGGTCTCACACTGAGTGACCACAGCCTCCACGTCTTTCTTCAAATCGGCCCACCAATGGCGCTGCCACAAAAGATGCTGCGTACGCCTTATGCCCCAATGTCCAGTTCTGGAGTGGTATTCCTTGACCAACGCGAGGCGGTCAGCAGGCTTAGGTATTCTCACCTCCTTGCCCGACAGCGTGACCATGTAGATCTCGTCCGTAGCCTCATCCCATCGATGTCGTGCTGCTCGTCTCCGCACACGACGAACTTCCTCTTCTGGCAACCTCACTCTGCCATTGGACTTCAACCATCTGAGGCACCATGCATCATCGTGTACATCTCGGTGCTTGTCACGGTCTACCTGCTGCTCGGCCACGCTGGCCATCAGGTCCTCGAATCTGGTGGTGCACGCCAACCTGGGGAGTCTCATCTCTGAATCTTTGGCAGGCGGACTCCAAGCAGGCACATTCACGCGCGCTGCTGGGGTTGCGCCCTCCTTCATGAAGTGGTTCTCATGCCTCTGACGATACTGTGTTATAGTGTAGAGCTGCCACTCCTTCTTCTTCTTCTTCTTCTTGGTTCCAGCCTTCTGTCGCTGAGCCCCAATTCCTTCTGCACCTTTCTGCCCTTGCGAGCACATTACCTGCAGCTTCTCCTCCCAGTCACGGTGAGACATAGTCTTCGCCACCTGCTGAGTATATGCATTCGAATTCTCAACCCATTCCGCCAGCAAAGCTTGCCTCTGCTGAAGGTCCGACCTCTCGTGGTCTGCCCAGTTGTTGTCTACAGCGATGGGCTGTCCTGGGGAATTCTCTGCCTCTGGGGATTCCTCGCTATGAGGGAGCCCCTTCCTGCTCGCTTCTGCGACCGCCATCAACAGTTCCATTGCCCTGCGATCCATGGCCAGGCCCAGAATAATGCTTGCCAATTCTACGTCGTTCAGGCCATCGGCCATGCGTAGCTCACTTGCGCTGTAGCCCATGGCTAGCGCCTTCTCGTCGAGGTTCACTTCTCGAGATTCTTCCTCGGCGTCTTCATCGTCCTGGTTGCGCACCACGGTGCCCATCCTCGCT
>LGRX02006113.1:0-25565 GCA_001247695.2 Cymbomonas tetramitiformis
CCGCCGTAGCCCCACCAGACCGCAGGGACTGGGTCCCGTACAGCTGCCTCAGAGCATCGGGGTCCAAGCCAGAAGCCTCACCCAGCATCCTGAACAGGTACCTCCTCAGCTGAGGATAGTCCAGCCTCTTCCCCGTCAGGCAGTCAGCCGACGGGTCCCGCTGAAACCGCCTGCCATCAATCTGCTGAAACAGGGGCTCGTCGGGTTGCACCCCCCGTGCAATCTGAGTGTCAACCCATCTCTGACTGACCTCCACTGGGCACAAAGGCTGCCCCTCAGCCGCCCGGGCAACCTCCACCAGCTGACCATACCTGTACTTGTCCGTCTTCCGCTTCTCGAGGAAGGTGGTCATGTGGGTCTCAAAGAACTTCATATCCCGCAGTCTCACCTTCTCCGCACAGTCATACCGCCAGAAGCCTGTCCACATGTCCAAACCCAGTGTAGCAAACATCTGCCGAGTGACACCTCCCAGCATCAACCAGCAACGAGCACCACTCTGCACAAATGCAAACTCCAGCGGCTCCTTCCTGCTGAGCCGCCTGTCCCCCAGCCTCCTGTGAGCTGCCTCCCGTACCGCGGCCACCAGCCGATGAGAGGTGGGGTTCCGGTCCGCCGGGACCAGAGCCAAATCATGAGCGGTGAAAACCATAGCCGAAGCGGTCTTCACCACAGAGAAGGTCCTGGCCGTATTGGCTATGTACTGCAAGTACATAGCCACCGTGACCGGGTCGGCAGGAACAGGCACCCTAGGTGGGTCACGGTCCTGACAGAAAGCCTGGTACCGTACGAACACCCGAGAGTAGCCCCGCATGGTGCTAGCCTCACGGGTGCCAGACACCGCCAACAGCATGTCTGCCCGCAGCTGCATCTCCAACGGGTCCGTCACGGAGAACTGCAGCCCAGCCCACTGCTCCCCAGTGCCTATGATGCCTGCATGAAAGGCAGCCCCCATCTCATACCCCTACCCCAGTCACAAGCCATGCAACCCCCCAAGGTACAGCGGGGACCGGGGCCTGCAGGCTCCCTCTCATCGAAGGAGACCCGCAAGAGGAGGACCCGAAAATCCGGCAGGCCCACCCCCCCCTCATTGGCCCTTCCGAGGCCAGGGAGGAAGCCGTGTCCGCAGAAGGCTGGAGCTCCGCCCACTGCACCACACAGTCTGCCAAGTGAACCCCGTCGGGACACAGCAAGACCCACCACGGCTGGAAAGTCCAGACCGGGGCCACAATGGAGGCTGCAGCCCTCTCAGCTTGCAGAAACAGCAGGAGCCTCCCGATCATCCGAAAAGGCGGGTTGCACCAGTTGACGTGCTCCCGCCAGTCCGTCTGACCGAAAGTGTCAACCCCCGACGTACCTGGACAGTGCCAAGCACTGTTGAAGGAGGGGGCACCTGCACTGTCAAAAACAAGACAATTCTTGTCAGTTGCAAACCTGTCCCAGGTGTGCCTCCACCCCCCGGCAATCCATGGGTCAGCCCACCGAAAGATTGCCGGGTTGACCATCCAGTCATCATGGTCTCTGATCTTGGACAGGGCATCAGCCCGGGCCTCAAACTCCCTGGGCATCCAAAGGGAGGACAAAACCACCCCGTGGTCAGCACAGAAATCATGCACCGCTAAAGCCAGCTCCTGAAGCTCCTGATGCCTGCTGCCAGACTCAATGACAAAATGCACAGCCTGGTTGTCACATATGACAAGCACCCTCTTCCCTCTCAGCCTGCCAGCCACATCAAATGCTCGGAGAGAGTCAAAAATGCCCCGGAGCTCCCTGAGAGTGGATGACTTCAGTCTGTCCGACATGGTCAGATAACTGTGGCCAAGCAACTCAGGTCCCCCAAAGGACTGCTCCAGCCAGGAACCCCATGCCACCTCAGAGGTGTCCGCATGGACTGTCTCCAGCTGAAGCCCCGCCCCCTGGGCTCCCAAATGCCTCTCTGATGCCTACGAAAGCCGTCTGTCAGCCAAAACTCTAGCTCTGTCCGAAGAGCATCAGTACCCGGGACATGAGAAGCCCACGAGCCCCAAGTCAGGGTGTCGGCTATGAGTACTGCAGCCGCCCTAGCATACAGTCTGGTGACACCCCCTAGTACAAACCACTGTGCATTAACTAAGCCTGCAAACTTAGCCACAAGCCTCAGAGGCAACCTATGAAATAGCCTCAACAAGTCTGACACACAAGCACGGATCTTGCCCAGAGCCTTCTCAGGCACGAACAAGACCCCCCCCTCCAGGTCTATGCCTATGCCAATATGCACAAGGGCCCGTGTGAAAAACAGCTGAGACTTGGACTCTGACACGAGCCAGCCTGCCTCCCGCACGTCCCGCATAATACGGGACAACACAGCCAAAGCCGAGGGGTCCGTGAGTGTAGGAGCCGTCACAGCAAAGGCAAAGTCGTCCACGTAGGGGTGCACACGGAACCCGAGACCCCGCCACTTACCTACGAGCTCCTTGTTGATCTTCGTAAACACCCAGCAAGCTGGGGCTAGACCAAACGGCAGCACACAGAACTCAAAGAATCTACCCTGCCACTCAACAGCAACATAGGTACGAGACATCTCGTGGAGGTCTACGTGGTAATACCCTGACTTATAGTCAAAGTAAAACAGCCCGCCATCCCTCCTAAGCAGGTCTACAAAAGGCTGCAGGTGTTCATACTTGAACTTCGGAAAGATTAGAAAGGCATTGAGCCACTTACCGTTGAAGATTAGCCGTAGCTTGTCCCGAGAGTCGTCCACCATTAAAGGCAGTACAACCCGCGGCTTGCTGGGCACCTCTCTCAAGGCGCCCATAAGGACACACTCCTGCACAGCGTCAGTAACAAAGGCGGCGTGCCTAACAGCAGACACGTGGTTAGTCAAGTGCACTCGGGGCGGAGCCCTGCCATCTTTAAACTTCAAGTTAAATCCTCTCTCAATCCAAGACATCACATACGAAGAGCGGACAAAGGTCCGCCAAAAGGGGGCTCGTTCCCTAAGTCTCCCCGCAACACGGGGCACCGGAACGCCCGGTTCACACAAGGGTATGGCCTCGACAAGCTCTTCCTCAGACAATTCAGAACCTGGAACACAAGGAAACAACAGCCCGCGGGCCAAAAGTTCATTACAAATTTAGGGTTCGTCCCCACAAATTACATTTAAGTTGGGCATTCCACCTCAACTGTTAAGCATTCCGCTTAAGCTGACAGTACTAGCCTTCATGGCTCTACATTCGTTACAATTCAACGGTCCGAGCCTCTGCCACGGCCTCTGCCAGCCGGGCGCGGCTGCGAGCATTGGTTCTGGTGGTGCCCCCATTCGTTACAATTCCAGCATTGGAGCTGACTGCCACGCCCTGCCTGAACAGGTGGCGGTGGCGGAGGTGCTCCAGGAGCAGTCGGGCGAGAAGCAGAATAGGCACCCCTGCCTAGGCCCTTGGTTCGCCCCTTGGCAGCCGCAGCTTGCGCAGCGTGAATTTTCTCAGCTTTGACCTCTTTCTCAGCTTTACGCATTAGCTTTTCTTCCTCTTCATCCTCAGCATACGATTTCCGCTCTAACTTCTCACAGATCTTCCAGCCCACTTCAGGGCCTTTGTCCGAAACCAGCGCCAAGATCTTAGCGCGCGCTTTGGCGCGCGCAATACCCTTCTCCGCAGTTTCAGACAGGAATTCCAAAGCAAGAGCGACGGTTTCAGGTAGCTCCACACCTTCCAATTCCTTCTTGGCATCTTTAAGCGCCAACTGCGACGCTGAGTGTGCTACGAAGTGGTGCTGTGTCTCAAGGAACTGCTTGCGGAGACCCTTGTCTTTTCCATCATCGTTGCGCGTTAATTCTAGGCGATCGGACCCTGGAAGCTGGGTGAGGTCTACTGCTGCCTCCCACGGACGCTTACGGTCACCTGAAGCAACTTGCGACAGCCCTTTGAGCTCAGCAAGTCGGGCTGTCGCTCTCTCCATTTGTCGCATCAACTTCACTTGCGGTTGCGTGAGGTCATCTCCCTCCTGGAAAGCAGCAAAAGCGGTCGCGTACGCTGGCTGCGCGTGTAAATCATCAATACGTCTCTGACACAAAATCGGATCGGTAAACCACTCCATACTGATATACGATATACACTGAAAATATACACTGAAAACTTACGGTGTTAAGAAAGTCCACACAATCACAGTAACACGGCAAGAGGCCCTCTCAGTCCGTTGCTGGCCTCTTAGGCCTCCGACTGATCAGAAAACCTCAGTTTTCAGATCTGCTCCGGATGACAGTCATACTGCCTGTCATCCTACACTGATCAGAAAACCATCAGTTATATTGGGGAAAAATCTTTAGATTGTCCCCCTCTTTCTAAGAAATGTGGTCACGCAAAATTCATGCAAGGCCTTAACACTGCTCATGCAAAAATCCTTAACAGTGCGAACTGTCACAAACTGAAATTCATGCAAAATTCTTAACAGTGGGAATTGAGATTCATGCAAAATCCTTAACAGTGCGAACTGTCACAAACTAAAATTCATGCAAAATCCTTAACAGTGGGAATTGAGATTCATGCAAAATCCTTAACAGTGCGAACATGTGCGAACAGAAATTCATGTGAAATCCTCAACATTCCATTGGCTGAGCGTGGAAAGATATATATATATATATATAATTTGAAGACATACATATATAAATTTGAAGTCAAGTTACAGTGTCAAATTTATATATTCACAGCGTAACTGTTATGTTACAACGTGAATATATATTGGGGGGAAATGTCAAATCTTAAGATCGTCCCCCTCTTCTAACATCTAAGAAATCTGAAATGTGGTCAAGCAAAATTCATGCAAGGCCTTATTAGCATTGCTCAGCAAGGCCTTAACATTACAGTGACACTGTGACACATCGTGTCACATGCAAAAATCCTTAACAGTGCGAACTGAAATTCATGTAAAATCCTTAACCTTCTATTGGCTGAGCGTAGAAGTCATCGTGACATGACACGTCGTACTGCGTACTAAGCTTTAAGGACACTGTAGAAAATATAAATAAATTTATGAGGAGACGGTTTCCCGAAATATTTACAAATTGGTTAGACCCGCAATTGCTTATAAAGGATATCGATTAATCGATACCAGGTATGCGATCGATGGACGACTTCTCAGATCTGAGATCGGGGATTTATACATTTTTCGATTCCGAACGACCGAGCGTCAACGCATCGTCATCGTCAGCGTCATCGATTCTTCCGTCGCGTCGCGCGCGTCGCCGGTCGCGTGATAATCACAATTGTGAATTGACGATGACGTGACACACTGTGTCAAGCACTCGACTCGTCGACTGTAACTGTGAACTGTTGAACTGTTTACACGTGACACCGTAATAAGCTTCTACTTTCGCCTGTCGATGTGACGTCTACTTGTCTCGTTTTAGCTTTTACTGTCGTGTGTCACAATTTACGCATCTTCTCTGGGAAGTTCTCGTACAGAACTGTTCGGAACAGCAGCAGTTGGCCCTCTTGCAGACGCCAATGAATTTATTTGAAATATGTATCGATGTATACGCATATTCATCATTTCATATTAGAAAGATATCCAGCTTTTGTCAAGAGCATTCGTTTGTGTTGAAATAGGTTTTCATTGGTTATGGAAACTCGTCACGAAAGTCACGTTACCTCGGAAACTTCAGAAAGTCGAGAAATTCAAGTGGTTCAAGAAAAATACGGTACCATAGATCCTTTAAAACACCTTGATAAGGGAAATTTTAAGAGGGCTTGCCGAAATATTTGGACCGATGAGCAAAAGAAACGTCGAATAGTTGCGCAAAACAAACAAAGGTATATCTCCAAGCGAAACGCACTGCCAAAATGTAAGGTTGGAAGTAGTGAGAATAATTCCTTTACGCAAGCTTCAAGTATATACGTCATTGGCGGTGTGCATACAAAACCAACTTCGATTGTAGAAACATTAGACTTGTCTAAGAAAGTTTGGACAACTTCCACACCCTTGCCATCTCGTCGAAATCGTAGAGTTAACGCTGTCACATTAAATGGATACATCTACGTAGTTGGTCTCGCACGCAATGGCAATAGCCTAGAGCGTTTAAACCTATGGTACAAGAAGTGGAAAACGATGGCCAACCTCAATGCAATGCGCGAAGAGGGAGAAGTCGTGGTTCTGAAAGGAGAGCTATATGCAGTTCTAGGATACTCACCTGAGGAAGAAAGTGAACACTTGACAATTGAAAAGTATCACCATAACCTACCTAAGTACGATTATTGGTACGACATTTCCTCAAAATTGCCCGAAGAGAAAAGCACTGGTTACACTAGAGCGGTTGCTCTAGAGGATCGCTTGTACATCGTGGACTTCCTTGGCATTGAAATTTATGACCCAGAAGAAGACAAATGGTCAAAAGGTAAGGGATTCAATTTTGACCGAACCGATTTCGCGATAGTGGGCTTGAACAAAAGTTTGTATGTCATTGGAGGGGTAACATTTGAAGAGGACATCCCCAATGTAGTGATTAGTTCTGTTGAGAAGTATGACATCGGCAGCGATACCTGGACACAGGTGGCATCTTTGCGTAGGGCAAGAACAGGTCTATCTGCAATCGTGGTAGATGGCAGAATTTTTGTGATTGGGGGAAATGATGCTGAGGGTGAAGGATTAAGCACAATAGATGTATATAATCCCCAAGTAGACAAGTGGGATGAGGGCGAATTTCCACCCTTACCAACCCCACGCGCATATGTGGGTTTGGCCCTTTCAAAATGAACGAATTTGTAATATTTTCATTGTTCAACTCGCAACAAATGTAGAAAACAACCCCTCCAAACTGTTTGATCATCTTGCATCTGTATAAGTGAATATGCGTATGTTGAAACCCGCAACTTAGAAGTGTTTCACTTGTCAAAATAAAAAAGTGACATGCTTCATATGTATCAATCTGATAAATCAACAGTTGGTAAACAAACGATAACAAGATTGATATGTTCAATAATTTCTGGAGCCATACTTATCGCATGACTATGTATTGACGAAATTATGAGTAAGCCCTAGCCGGAAAAACTCGGAATGGGCATAACTTGTGATATACTTGGCCATTTTGGCTGAAACTCACACCACAAATAGGTGTTTCATAGACGAACAGATTGATATATCGTGTGTAAGCATAGGCGCAATATTCCGTAAAAGAACTCGTTTTCAGTCACGTTTGCAGTGCGGGCGCGACGTGTAATAACCGAAAATACTCGGAATGGGCATAACTTTTGATATACTTGGCCATTTTGGCTGATAGGTCTTTCATAGACGAACAGATTGATATATTGCGTGTAAGCATAGGCGCAATATTCCGTAAAAGAAATCGTTTTCAATCACGTTTGCAGCGTGTCGGTGGTCGCGATCGCAATAATAACCGAAAATACTCGGAATGGGAATAATTTTTTATATGCTTGGCCATTTTGGCTGAAACATAAACCTCAAATAGGTCTTTCATAGACGAACAGATTGATATATCGCGTCGTGTAAGCATCGGCGCAATATTCCGTAAAAGAAATCATTTGCAGTCAAATTTGCAGTGCGGGTGCGAGTGTAATAACCGAAAATACTCGGAATGGGCATAACTTTTGATATACTTGGCCATTTTGGCTGAAACAAATAAGTCTTTCATAGACGAACATATTGATATATCGCGTCGTGTAAGCATAGGCGCAATGTTCCGTAAAAGAAATCATTTGCAGTCAGATTTGCAGTGCCCAATGCGGGTGCGAGTGTAATAACCGAAATTACTCGGAATGGGCATAATTTTTGATATACTTGGCCATTTTGGCTGAAACATAAACCACAAATAGGTCTTTCTGATGGAAGGACTGATATATATATATATATATCATATATTAGTCGAGCCAAACAGCGGAAACATTCGACGCTGCAGAAGGTAATCAAGGTATGAGGTGCCACAACAGGATCCTAAGTCACAAGCACGGAAACCCTAACTGCACACGTCACAAGAATCAAGGGGTCATTTCCAACCCAGCTAGTACGGCATCCGCCCGCGCTAATCTTGTGTTGTGCTCTAGGGGCTTACACCCATGTATGTGCCGTGGGGATTAGCTACTCCCACGGGGTAGGCTGCTAAAATTATTGAGCAGGCTAAAGTGTCGGCGGCGGTGTCCTTGATGTGGATAAAGGTCGAGCGTTGCCAAAATGCGAAGTGGTCACCCCACCCCTATGCGAGGCCAAAGCCGAAAGTGGCCCGGCACCACCGCACGAATCGTGTCGGTGTAGGGAGATGGTTGGGGTTCGAAAATGCGGAGAGTGCCTCGGGTCGAGAAGCTGCATTCAGTAAAAGCGAAGATGGAAAGGTTGAGGTGGGTGTGGGAGGTGGTCACAACACCACCACACACCACCAGATGGCGGCCAAAGGTTGCGCCAAATGAAATCGGAGAATGCGGAGAGGCGAGTTTGTAGGAGTCAAAGTCCTTGTCGTCGTTCAAGTCGAAAATGCCGGAATCGGATTTGGTGCCTGGTGCACAAGCACCACCAGGCACCACCAGGTCGTGACCAATGGTAAATCGTCGTTGTCGAAGCAGGTGAAGTGCTGATCTGAGCGCGCACATGCGCGCATGCTGGCGCAAAGAAGCCATTCAGCTGCGGCTGTAAAATCCGTAAGGTCAAAGTTTGGGTTTGCGTTCAAAAACGTAAAATCTCGTAAAATCAACCAGATCAGACGATGAAAAGGTCAAATTGTAGTAGAATTCCGCGGGGAAAACGTCGGTGAAGTCAAAATAGGCGTCAGGTAAGCCACTTTTGCTGCAGATCAGGTGTTGTCGTCCAGAGGTTGAAGAACACAAACGAATTGTCGGTTTAGTTGAATTGTGACGCACGTAAAGTGCGTGAAGTGTCGGTAAATGTCGGGAAGTGTCGGTGTAGAAATGTCGGGGGTGACCGATGCGAAAGCAAGCCGGCCGTTGTCGGTAAGTGTCGGTATAAAAATGTCGGCAGTAGTGTCGGTAAAAAAATGTCGGAAATAGAATCGCCGGGCGCGAAGCGATCTAGTCAACGAATCACCGAGGCAAAGAATAAGCGTGTAAAGGTCCCATAACCTGATGGAAGGACTAATATATATATATATATCATATATTAGTCGAGCCAAACAGCGGAAACAGTCGGACGCTGCAGAAACGAAGGCTAAGATGAGATAATAAAATACTGTGTGTGTTTTATTATCGGAGGGAACTTCAAGATGGTGACTGCGGACGTGGCACCTCAGGGGGAGGGAGCCCCCTCTCCCCCACGCGACACATACACACACCACAACACACAAACCGCAACGCCACAACACAGCAACCCTCCCACACACACCGCAACCACAACACTATCTCGTCCCTTCCTAATCCGCAACACCGACTTAATGTGCAACAGTTCATATAAAAGCGTCATATCGAATCGATGGACCCAAAATCGCACGTCGGGATTTTTTCGAGCGCTCGGGGCAGCTCGAGAAGGTGGGGAAACCTATCTCGAACGTAGTCAGCAGCCTTCTGAAGCCATTTTTATTGCACTTGCAAGCAGTAAATCATGTGCACAGCAGTGTTTTTTTTCATATAAAAGTGGATATATAGACACTTATTTCGGGATACAACCGCCAGGAAGATCAAATATGTCCGGAGTAAGCTCGTCTCGACCAAAGAGGTGTGTGCCCCTTGCTACCTTTCCGTATTTCACTTTGAATCTCGCGATTTATGTAATTCACTGCTTCCTTGGGTATTCTGTTCTTTGACATCATCATCTGTGGTTCATGCAGATCTTGCGTCCAAACTACTACGCCTAAAGACCTGAAAGGGCAAAGGTCGCGTGCTAAAAGGGCAGCGAAGGCCTTATTGGGAGGAGGGCACACCAGCGTGACCGCTGCCGCGCGAGATTACGGCATCGCGAACCCTTCCTTAGTTCAGTATTGGGCCACCAAGTGGTCGCATGACGAAAACATCGTTGCTGCCTTGCGCTTGTCCGCGGCTCACACCTCCAATACCACCTCGAGTGGCGAAGTGGTGATAGTGGACACCCCACTTGCACCGGAACCGGGCGTTGGGAGCTCACTCAGTTTGCGAACTGGAAACTTGCAGTCTATGGATTGCCTAACCAATATTGGAAAATCACCGGGCCCTGTTTCGAATCTGCTTGATTCCTTTGCAAGAGAGAAAACTAGCTGACTTCATAGTGGCTTTGAGGGCATTGAAGCTCCCTGTCTTCAAAGCTACGGTGTGCGCATACGCCAACAAGATGATCGCGAACACCGAGGTGGAGAAGAAGTTCATACATGGTGTGGTCTCTGACAAGTGGTACTATGGCTTCCTGGACAGATGGAACATGCGGACCAAAAACCAACGCCCTTTCGAGACAGACCGCGTCAAGTGGTGTACAGCAAAAAACTTACATCAGCATTACAAAGTGTTAGCACACACTTTAGTGGATGCAGGTATCGCCGTGTGGAACCCCGACTTCGAAGAGGACACGCCTCAAAGTGAAATGATTCACATTATCAAACCTGAGAGGCTCTTGAGTTTTGATGAGAGTCGACTCACCATGGACCAAACCTCCACCTCAAAGGCGAAGGCTGAGCGCATAGTCACTGTGGACAAGGATGATGTTGGGGACGTGGTCGCCAACAAGGGCGGTGGGGACGGCACTCTGTGTGCTTCGACTATTGCCAATGGACATGCTGGTCCCCCGCTGTGGATATTTGCAGCAGAATCTTTCAAGCTTTCTTGGGTTGTGGATGCTCCTCGCAGCACTGTGATCGACCCTTCTACCGGCCGAGGTTATCCCTCAACTTTCACGGCCAACACGAAGGGAGGCATGACTTTTGACCTTGGTGTGCACTTCATGAGGACCAACGTGGCGGTGATGTACCCTGACCTGTCCCGTGACAACCCTGTGGTCGTTATTTGTGATGGCCACGGCTCCCACCTGACTCTCGAGTTGTTGGACTACTGTCGAGAAGTGGGAATCACCGTAGTGCTGCGTCCACCACACACCTCGAACATATCGCAAGGGGAGGATGTGCGCAACTTTGCCATCTTCAAGCCAGCGTTTCGTGTCTCCAAGGCGATAGCATTGACCCGGAAGTTGGACACCATTGGGGATGAGGTGCCGTCACTTGGTATGGCGGATATGCTACCTTGTGCGTATGAGCCTTACCAGAAGGCTTTTCATCCAGAGCACAACAAGAAGGCTTGGAGCTTGATTGGTGTGTACCCTTTCACCCGTTGTGTCTACTGGACTTTGGTGGAGGCGGAGAAGAAGAAGGTTGCAGTGGTTGCCGCTGCACCTGGTGTGAACCACGAGGTGCTGTCGTTCGGGTTCAGGCGTCTGCAGAGCCATGCACATGGCGAGGATGGTGAGGAGGGGGAGGGAGCTGAGGACCAGGAGGCGGATGAGGTCCTCGAGGGAAGGGTCACGAGCCGAGAGTTATGGGCGCGTGGCCCGGCGACAAGTGACAAGTCCGCAGGTATCGTGAGAGCGAAGACCATGAAGAAGAAGCAGAAAGAAGAGGACAAGGACAAGCGCAAGCGGGTGACAGCAGAGGTGACGGCGGAGCGCCTCTTGAAATATGCGCGAGTTGCGGAAGAAGCCAAGGCGAAGTGGATGGCGGTGAACAACAAGGTGGTGCATGCCAAGCTCCTCAAGGACGAGTTGGTGGCATCACTTCGCGTGCGAGGTTCTGCTCCTGCAGCATCTGCACTGAAGGCTCAGTTGGAAGCCGATTTGCAGGCATTGTTGGGACCTCCTCAGCCCACAGGCCCATGTGGAATGTTTTTCTAGAATTCCATTAGAATTGTATCGCTAATGTGGCTACATTAATTGACTTAGATTAGTCATGTAAGGTTCATAGTGCATGTGACGAGTGTCATAAATCTGGCTGTTTTATATGAATGGTTTTGCGGGTCGCATCTGGAATCGTGAAGTGAAGCCCTACCATGCATCATCGATATTTTTAGTCTCGGTATGTCATGTAGATGGGTTGTGAATGTTTGTTTGACGTTCTAGGCCCACTTTTCAAGGTATAGTGCCCATTTTATATAGGCACAATTTCTGTTGCATATTAGGTAAACTCACTTTTTTCTGATAACTGACTGCTGAAATCTGTATAGGCAGCCCTGACTGGGAGTCCCGGTCAGGCCCCTATGACAGATCTCTAGGACCAACACTGGACTACTGACTGATCTGTAGGTTCGTACTGTGACACACGCTGTGTCACAGGTAGGCTAGACACCGAGACCGTCCGAGACCGTTCCGGGTATATCTAGCTTAGGGTTTATTTATCTTAGAGAGTTTATCCACACGAGTACGGGACTTTCTGATATCTAGTGTGCTTGGATATTCCGGTAGGTTATGGGCCCACCACGCTTCCACTGCACTTGCTATCTTGGCCATGATTGGCTAAGCAGCCGCTTGAAGAGGTGGTGCGCACTTGCGCGTTTGGGTGCGACTAGGATTTGGACATGATTCGACGGTAGACGTGTTTTGCGGCTGCGAGTCATGGGCACCGCGCGTTGCTATTGCTCGGTTGTGGCAATGTTCATTTGCGTTGTTTTACCTGCCCTGATCCCGCTGGTTTACGTATTTTGGGCTGGTGTTCCGGACGCCTTCGACCACGTCGACATTTGCAAGTGCCCCACGCTCTTTTCGCCGCTCCGCACGTTCTGCCGTTACGTCATCCCTCCGTTTCCGCCACAACACCCAAACGTGCTACCGCGCATCATCTTTTCTCTGGCTTTCAGAAGAATGGCGACTTCTACTCGAGCTCGTAAACGCCTGTTGAAGGACTCCGACTTGGACGCCTCTATACGGCTTTTGGATGCGGTTCGGGACACTCCGACCGCTAGCACTCCACCTGTGGTGCCCCCTGCTGTTTCCAGCAACTCCGACACCGCTGTCGCGTTGCGGAAACATCTTGTTGACCAGCACGCCGCTGTTGACGTGGTCTACAAGGGGAGGTTGCATCGGGCTTGGGCCAAGGGTATCCGCGAGGATATCCTTGGTTCCAAGAAACATCATTATCGTGGCACTGACGACACCGACCGTCTCTCCGAGTTGGTGGTGCAGCTTCGGACAGAGTTTGAGTCCGCCGGGCTGGACTTGACCCCCTTTGACCTCGACGACCCCACCTCTCTGGTTATCGAGAAGGTGAATGGGCTTCTCTATGACGTCTTGGCCCTCGTCGTGGAGCGGAACTCTGTGGCCGACACCTGGCTTCGGGGTACGGACTCTTCAGCTGACCGAGATGGACGTCGGGCTCTCATCGACATCATCAAGGGGAGCGTGCCGGCGTTCTTACGCGAGAGCCACCAGCAGGAGCACGCAGCGCTTCGTTATCCCGCGGGCGTTGACCCGCAGCCGATCTTGGCTCGTGAGCAACGTCTGGTGCGGGATAACCGCGCTCCTGACTGGCGGCCCACCGACGAGACCCGCAAGCTCTCATTGTACAACCGCCTCGACCCGGTCTTCTACGCGGCGGTGAAGGTGCGTTATCCGCTTGCGGGTGACCTCGGCGGAGTTACTCTCCGCTCGCTACAGGCTCTCGTCGTGGCCATCTTCCAGGCATGGGCACAGTCGGACGAGGGGGCGTCGGCACGTGAGAAGCAGGTGCTGGGGATGGACGGTAAGCCCTCCGCTCTGGTCACGTCGTCGGAGTACGCGGTGCTCCTCGAGGAGATCGCGGCCTTAAAGGCCTTGGTGCGAGGTGGCCGTGCGGGCGGGGGACAGCAGCCGCAGCCGCAGCATCGGGGGAAGCAGCATCCGAGGGGGTTTCGCGTGGGTGCAGGCAGCCCCCCCGCGGTCGGCTTTGACCGCGACAGCATGAGAGCGAAGCCGCTGTGCCACCGCTGCCGCAAGGCCGGTAAAGGTGAAGTATATCACCCGTATCGCGACTGCCCGCTTGGCGGTCGCCAACACTCACCAGCCACGGCCGCGGCTTTCTGCATTCCCATTGAGCAGGAGGACGCGGAGGGCCTGCACGCATTGGCGCTCGTGCAGGTCTTCCAGGACGCGGCGGACAGTGGGCCGGAGGCCTTCTCGCATGCGGCATTGGCATATGGTCCGCCCGCGGTGCTCTCCGCGGACGGCGTCGGTGGGATCGACGTGGCGGCCTACGGGTTCAGCGTGCCGCCTCCGCCTTCTGGCGGGACCGACGACGAGGACATCTTGCGGCGGCTTGATGCCCTCACCTCTGAGGTTCAGGCCGCCCAAGAGAAGGTACATTACACTCACGCATCCTTTGTTCCTGGGAGTGCGATTGAGGGGCATGCATCGGCTTTGGTGTGTGGCCCTGCCGCTGCGGCGGGGATCACACCGAAGGGGCAGGTTCCGGCAGGTGGTGCGGCGGCATCGGCGTCCGCCGTGCCGGCCCCTGCTATGCCTGTTTCGCAGGCGAAGGATGTACGGCCCGCGCCAGTTCAATCGGCGCGGGTGACCACCACAGAGGCGACATGCGGTGAGTTCGGAGGCTTCGTGCAGACGGTGAATCACGCCGCCGTCCACCCCTCTGACCTGACAGGCTACGACACCGACGACTACGAGGATTATGCCGACGGTACTTTCGCGGTGAAGCCGCGGGCTCCGTCCGGTGCTGTCGGATGCGGTGTGCCGCCTTTCGGCTTTGGCACTCCGGCGATCGGCGCTCTCGCGGTGCTCTCTCTGTTGTGCATTTCTTTTGCAGGTGTATCTGCTTCGGCGTCCACAGCTTCTGCTGTGTCGGCGTGTGTACCGGCTACGGAGATGCCTTCGCCTGGTGGTGATCTCGATTGGGAGGCTCCGTCATTTTTCTCTACGAATGATTTTCTTGATCCGGTGATGGCGGCTCAGGGTCTCCTGTTGCTTGACGATGTGCCACAGCTTCAGCCGCCCGAGCCTCCTGACACTTTGAGCTTGCTAGCATTTCAGGATTTAGCTCAAGCGGACTTGGGCTTTGACATGGCATTCTACTACGGCATGGCCTTACATGAGAGCGGTCCTCTTGATGCGGGGCACTACTACGGTGCTGGTTTCTTTACCTCCTATTATGGGATGGACTTCCGTGAGGCCACCGCTGACTACTTTGACACTGTCGATTGACTTCTTGCTCACTCTGGAGGCACACCAACATGGTGGTGTGCAGAACTCCTGTGACCTCAAGGACTTCTTCAATCTGGTTTATGGTTCTGCTTTGACACCTTTGAAATCTTCAATTTGACTTGCTGGCACAGAGCCTTTCAGTAGTTTAGCAGGACCTTAATTGCCTGTGAGTTTCTGCTCTTGTGCTAGCTAGAGGGTTCTAATTTGTGTATCAGAATTGCACAGTTAGATTAGCAGTTGGACTTGTCACCTAGCTCCTGCCCTAACACTAACAGCCTTACATTTTCTGACTCTCCTAGACAGTCACCACCCACAGT
The DNA here is from genome assembly GCA_001247695.2 of Cymbomonas tetramitiformis. Classification (NCBI taxonomy): domain Eukaryota; kingdom Viridiplantae; phylum Chlorophyta; class Pyramimonadophyceae; order Pyramimonadales; family Pyramimonadaceae; genus Cymbomonas; species Cymbomonas tetramitiformis. Next base: position 15,381 of record LGRX02006113.1, read on the forward strand.
GCTGGGGTGGTGTGCTGAAATCTGTATAGGCAGCCCTGACTGGGAGTCCCGGTCAGGCCCCTATGACAGATCTCTAGGACCAACACTGGACTACTGACTGATCTGTAGGTTCGTACTGTGACACACGCTGTGTCACAGGTAGGCTAGACACCGAGACCGTCCGAGACCGTTCCGGGTATATCTAGCTTAGGGTTTATTTATCTTAGAGAGTTTATCCACACGAGTACGGGACTTTCTGATATCTAGTGTGCTTGGATATTCCGGTACTGACCCCTCATGTTTCGCGTGCGTTTTCGATCTATAAAATTCACACCGGCGGTGTCTATGAGTACAAATATAACCCCTTGGGGTCATGTAGATATGTTTAAAGCCGCTATATGTCATGATCGGTCAAATAGACTATGAAATATGACCATTTTATATAGAAGTGTTGTTATTACGGAAGGGACGAGATACCATCCCGCCCCCCCAATGCACGCCCGCTTGCGGCCTCTCTCTTTTTCTCATTCTTATTCTAGATCATGATCATGTAGGATTTATACGATTGGAGAATTTTGATTTTTCCCCATCTGTACGTTTACGTACCCCCTATAAGAATATAACGAATAAGAAGAATAAGAACAAATAATATATTTGACGCAAGAAGAAGAAGAACGGACGCACATACGATACCCAGCCAGGGCAACACGGACTATTCGCACGAGTGATGCCCGTGAGGAACCTTGCTATGCAAATTGGCATTTCGTGCGAACGGGGTGCGTGACAGCCTTTCTTCCAAGTGGCTACTAACAGTGCAGGATGTTTAGAATTTCCACATATCAAATGATGCTGCTCGTTCTCACCCCCGGGACCTTGAGCGTCTCAGGTGTGACTTCCCATCACGCTACCCCGTACCATGTACACAAGAAACAATAAAATATTGTATAGCTCATAGGCGTTTGTCACCAATCAGACTGTTTGTGTTTCAAACGCTTTTTCTCTCGGATCTTCCTCTTCAGCCTCGGCAAATGGGTGCCCAGTCAGGCTGCCAACTTGGTTCCAGCTCAGACTGGAAGATGATGTGCTTTTTTATACCGAATGCAGTCAGGTTTTGCTCGTTCTCACCGCCGGGACCTGCAGCGTCGTCGCACGTGTAACCCATGGATTATGCTATGTGTACATGATAACGTTAGTGCTTAAGAGAGACTTTTCCCGACAATTGTTTTTGTGGTTCAAATGCGCTTTCGGTCACCTCAGAGCCCTTGTGACCTAGCTGCACCCGAGCTCGCAAATTGATAGTCAGGCTGCTCCGTGCAGCCTGCTCCGAGCCGGGCATTCAAAGGGCAGCGTGTTCGTGGCTTACGAAAGTGTGTTGCACACTGCAAATCTTCAACAGTTTCAGACTAGGGTATTCTGGTAGCTCCCGGTAGTAAATTGCGTTCAATGACCAAAATCTTGCTACTAAGGCGTCAGCGAACCGGACTTTCTTCCGACGGGAGTTCCTCACTCAGCTAGAACCCTTTGAGACCGTTACGACGACAGCGTTGCGGAAGCTCCTCCCATATCAGTGCTGTGTGCATGGCACTAAGTTCATAATGTTTATCGAGAATGTGACCAACGAGACCTTTTACGTGGCAGTATGTGACACTTTCTTTGTCTTCTTAAACGATCGGGTGCATACGCGACAGCGAATGGGAAAGCGATTCACGTATATCTGTCCTCGTACACCTTGATACCTTGTTTGGAGGCTGGTGGCGTACGGTCCCGTCTTGTTCTACTACCAGGGGACGCTTTGATGTGGGGATCCTCCTGATCCAAAACCGAGCCGCGGTATACTAATATACAGAGTCGACAGGCACTGCACGGATGATCATTCAATCCACAACTCCACATCCACACTCTCTGTTCAAGTTCAGTGAATAGATAAACCGAGACACAAACGTTTTTTCCACTCGCAATGTTCCTTCAAAACTGCAAGGGAAACGTTTTAAACGTGCAGTGCCGTTTTCGGGGCTCATTTGGCCTAGGCATGATACGAAGATGAAACGAGGTACCTCTAGGTGGCGTGGTCCCGCCTTGTTCTACTACCAGGGGACGCTTTGATGTGGGGATCCTCCTGATCCAAAACCGAGCCGCGGTGTACAGATTCGACAGGCACTGCACGGATGATCATTCAGTCCACAACTCCACATCCACACCCTATTTTCAAGTTCGATGAATAGATAAACCGAGACACAAACGTTTTTTCCACTCGCAATGTTCCTTCAAAACTGCAAGGGAAACGTTTTAAACATGCAGTGCCGTTTTCGGGGCTCATTTGGCCTAGGCACGATACGAAGATGAAACGAGGTACCTCTAGACTCATTTATATATATGTGATACTTTGATGTCTAAAGGTCCAAATGCCATCTTCACTAGAGGTTGCCTATAGTCAACCCGGCACCAAAAACGACATATCTATATGTGTGTGTGTGTGTGTCTGCTTATCCTTGCGACTCCTTTGGCACCCCGTAGCCACAGAAGACTGTGACACTATGTACCCACGCCGCCGGGGATCAAGGGATCCAGCACACTCTTCGGGACACTTATCCGGATTCTCCGGAGCTCACTAGTGAAGAATGGGACCCCCTAAGCCTCACTGAGCCACCCAAGCCCCTCTGCATCTGCACCGCCAGCGCACTGCCGCCTTGTGCCTGAAGCCGGTTCATCCCTGCCCCCCGAGCTGCGCGAGCCATATCTCCACCACCAAGCCCACGCGCAAGACCACCCCTCTGCTCCCTGAGCCTCACTGGGCCACCTGAGCCCTTCTGCGGCTGTCCTGCCGGCGCACTGCTGCTGTGTCTCTGGAGCTGGCTCACCTCCGCCAATCGAGCCACCCCTCCACCACCAAGCCCACATCCCACATCACCCCGCTGCCCCTACAGCCTGGTCTCAAGAGAGCTTGCCCACCCACGCCACGGCCAGAATGCCCAAGCGCTGTCCTAAGGGGCTGAGAATGATAAACTGGGTTGCCCTCATCCAAACTTGCGCATCCGCCACCGACTTGCGCCTGTAGCCCTCTACCCCCAGCACCAACTCCCCGTGACTGGAGCCCTTGCGCTGATTGCCTTGCGAGGTGGCCGCGAACTTGAGCAATGCGCTCCACACTTGCGCTGTAACTGTCACGCCGCACTGTTCCTACTTGGGGTCCCATCCCCACAGTTGCCTGTGTGTCCCAAGCCCTCCCGGTGGCCGATAGTTCACCACCCGGTCGTCGCCTTCCCGACAGCTGCTCACTACTCACTGTTAGTTCTGGCACGGCCAGCAACCTCGCCCGGTGGGCACGGAAGCTGATAAATGCCGTATGCTGCCGTGCAACCTGTTGTAAGTGGTCATCGCTGCCGGGATGGGCCCCTGGGCTCTGAGGGGCCGGCGTGTGTCAACTCCACCCGCGGACCTCCCCACATCTCCCCGTCATCCTCATCAGTTCCCCCCATGCCATCAACCCCCCAAGAAGGCCGGCCACCCGCCTGCTCGCCCCCATCAAGGTGGCCACCCCTCCCTCAGCCAAGGGCATTGCTTGCTCTGGCGAGGCCCCACTCTGCTCCCGAGCCCAGACACACCCACCGGGCCCGGCGACAAAAGGTCATCCCACTCATTCAAGATATCCTCAACACTTGACGCCGCCAGGCTGAGCCCGCCTATGCCTGCCCGCGCCCCTCCAAATTGCGCCTCGGCGGTGCCCCCTCGCTCCTTGACCCCCCACATTGCCCTGAACCCCAGATGCTCCACCTCCCGCCGCACGTCCTCCATGCTCTCCAAAAGCCTCGATGCCACCGCGCCTGTGTGTGTGTGTGTGTTTGCTCGTTTTTGTACGAAGCAGGTTTTTGCTTTGCAACACCTTTGCTGCTGATAATAGCAATGATAGCAAGGTTTAAGCAACCGCTACACAATGATACAGTTGCACACGAGCATGGAGCTGTCCACGGCGGAGCGGAAGCCTTTCGGGCAAAATTAGCTTTCATCGAGGCGATTCAAAGGAGAACGCTGGCACGGACGGGCTAGTGACCAACTCAATCCTCACCAAGTGCTTGAAGGAGTTTGACGCCACCAAGGCGAAGGCGATGAACACGCACGCCAAGGCCAAACCAAGATTTCAACTTTTCGTGACCAAATAGGAGATAAGGTGAAGGCAGCGCGGGCAGCGGATTTGGTGGCGGAGGGATTTCATTACAATTCAAAGTTCCACAAACAAACATCCCAAACAAAAATGTTCACCTAAAACACGCAAATGGCACCAAAGTAAGGCTCCTAGATAGTAGCTCTAAAACCTAAAACACTTGTACAAAGCTGCAAGACGGATCACATCTCTCTACTCAACTCATTCAACGCTGAAAGGTTCACGGTAGGTGGATAATCCTTCAAAGACCGAATGCTTGACTTCCTTGCAACGCAACCATGATCTTCTGCCCCCAATATGACATGAATGTCGGGTCGACCACATCGCTGATACAATCTCGGGACCAAGTCGATCTTGTGTCCCTCTAGCGCACTCTTCAAAGAACGTCTTTGCATGTACACCCAACCCCCCAAAGATCTCCACCGCAAACCTGGGCACCAGCCTATATATGCGGAGAGACGTCGCCGTAAAGGGCGACCTTACTTCTATTGATGTCTCTGTTGTGTGCAAAGGCATCCGTGACGCCCGGCCCACAAAGGACGGGGCGCACGGGAACCCAACCACCACGTCGATGATGAGATACCATCCCCGCCCGTCGTAGTTGAGTACCGTAATATTCAGCCGCTCCAATGTGGCGAGTAGCTATGGTGGTACACGATCATGCGTCTTCTTTACGGAGGCCGGGTCATCATACACCTCGCGCAACATCTCCACCAATACCTCTTGCACGGCAGCGTGGCGATGTGTGAACATGCCCCGGCGGTTGCAGCAGGTCGGGTAGTGGTAGCCGAACTTGTCTGACACCTCCTAAGCTTGGGGTCACTCTCCCCCTGGTGCGGGAGGTCTCTGCGGTGGGGACTGGAAGATGTGCATGTGGGAGGGAGGTGGACCAGTTCGGCTACCACTACCTGATGTTGTGTAATCGGCACGGGATGTTCACTTACCGTCATGACGTATAGAAGGGACATTGGGAGCCTACTCAGCTGGTAGAGCACCTTGGGCTCAAGGTGGACCTGAAGGCGGAGCAATTCTGTGTTACGCCAGCAAGGTTGCAAAAGATTTACATGTAGGCCAAGGCCATGCACAGCGAGGCGTCGCGGCAACGGAGATGGCTGCCAGCTCGGAAGTTGGCAACATTCACGGGGCTTTGCCAATCGGTGCATTTGGCCTTTGCCCCCCGCAAGACTATATCTCAGGGAGGTGCACTTCGTGATCTCCACCAAGCGGGGGTGGGGAGCCAAGGTGAAGCTGACACGGAAGCGTGGGGCGACATCGAGTGGTGGCCTAGGCTGCCGGCTCAGAGCTGGTGGAACGGGCGATCTGGAGGAGCCCCACTAGGGTGAAGGTGCACATCGACTCCTCCCTATTTGCATGAACCTCAAGCATACGGCAAGGGGTTTTTGGCCGGACGAGCTCTGTCGCCTTCACATCGCCTATTTATACTATATTGGAAGCAAGTCGTTTGCAAAACGGTTCAATCGTTCTCACAGGAGCTCACCGGCAAGGTCGTTCGCTGACAATCAGGTGGCGGCCATGCTAAGTCACTTCACATCGAGGAATCCCGAGCTGATGCAGCGGATGTGGCGGCTGTGGATCTTATTGCACCTAATCGACATCGAGCTCTAGGCCTGTGACATCAAAAGCGAGGCAAACGAGTGGATGGGCCAACTGTCTGTCAAGGGACAAGGACCTGTATGATTGGCGCCTTCACCGACGGTGGTTCCGTCCGGTGGGTAGAGCAGGAGTGGCACCGGCACACAGTTGACCGGTTTGCCTCGGAGATGTCAGCCCAACTGACGCGCTACTACGCTCAGTGGTGCGTCTCGGGATTCGAGTGGGTGGGCTCTTTGGCTTATCCCTGGCTAGCTAGGATAGTCAATTGCGTAAACCTGCCGTGGTCGCTCCTCGACGAGGTGACGTACAAGCTGCGGGAGGAAAGGTGCGCTGCTACAGTGGTGGCGCCATACTAGCCGGGGCAAATGTGGTTCAGCTGGATGCACTAGCCGACGAGGTTGTGATCCCGCCCAAGTGCAGGGACCTCTTTACTCCTAACAGGCTGGGAGGTTCCGAGCGCTACTCGGGGCCTCAAAGTGGGACGGCATCATGTTTTGTATTTCCGCCTCCCAGTGAATTACTTGCGTGACACGAAGAGGGCAGCTGAGTGCGCCTTGCTATCGGAGTTGGCACAAGGCTGCGAACTGAAAGTGCACTGGCCGATCAACGATGTGTGGTATAGTGGCACAATGGGCGTTGCCGGAGCGGACGGGCTCGGTCGCGTGGTCTACGATGATGGAGATAACGACAATAAGGAACACTTGGACATGAGCAAGGCGAAGTATGATGAGGCAATCCTGGCGGCGGTGCAGGAGGTGAGCGGCTGGGATGCATCGCTTTATGAGCGCTGGAGGGGGGAGCTGGGTGTCAGCTCCCTCAAAGAGCTGGCGGTGCAGATGCAGGGGGCAACACTACGGAGCAAGAGCAAGACGGTGGGCAACTACCGGTCGAAGGCCAAAGCCTTCGTGGACTTTTGTGAGGCGGAGGGTTGCCAGTGGCTTCCTACCACGGAGGCCAGCCACGATATGGTTGTACCATTCCCGCGTTGCGGTGCCTCAAGGCGGTTCACCATCCCCGCGGACGGGGTGCAGCAGCTAGTGCGGCGGCTACAGCACTATCTAGGAGCAGGTATATGTGGGGTGCTCTGTGGGCAAGGCAGGGCAGGACAGGGAGCAGGGCAGCTGTGCATCAGCCTGCAGAGTATGTGAAGTTGTGAATCAGCCTAGAAAAAACATTCAAAAGGAAAATTTCGCTCACACACTCCAAATAATATAAGAAGTAAGCTATGCGTAATGAAGTTTAATGCAGTGTGCCTGCTGGCGATGAGATGTGAAGTGCGAGAGAAAGAAAAAAAGAATATGTATATATATATATATATATATAGATAGATAGATATGTACTTGCAAGAATCTGAGTAGAGGTAAATCCTTGGTCCTTTCGTAGGTTCATAGTGTTAGGATACTCTACCATACTGGCACACGTGTGGTAGTAGTGCAAAGATGATGCCAGCTCAAGCTGATCTCAGCAGTCTTATTAGCTCGACTGTCTCACAATCTTAAGAACGAGCCTCGGCGCTATCCTGAAGCGCTGCGAAATTGTGTGAGTGTACCTGAGCAGTACTTATTTTACAGTTGATCGCTGGTTTCACATTACAATCTCTGTTATGGCACTGTATGTGTCATAGCAAGGGCATCGCAGGTAACACGGGCCCAACTTCGGCCAAAAGGTTACCGTAATTGGCCACTGGAAAATGCTGAAAACTGCAAAAAGTCACCTAGGTTTTGGGTTCACAAGTCGTGAACTGTCGTCTTTAATGAAAATTCTGAAAAGAAGATTATTTGTTTTTCAAACTCAATCGCAGTTTTTCACGTAAGGGCGCACGGACATTGTATGGGGGGGCAAGATAGCACCTGCGTGTTGCTAGGGGCGGTCGATCCCCCCTAGGGCAAAAGCAGCTGTTGATGGGGGGTGCGACCCCCCTAGGGCGAAAGCGTTGTTGCTAGGGGGGGGGTTGGGGACCCCTAGGCCGAAAGAGTGCTGCGGGGGGACGGGGGTCTTTTTGGTCTACCCCCCCAGGGCGAGAGCGTTGTTGCTAGGGGGGCGGGTCCCCCCCCCCTATTCCGAAAGCGTTTGAGCTGTGGGGGGGGTAAGAATAGCCCTGCGGTAGCGGCCGCTCCAAAAATCCACATGACTCTGATGCAAAAAGTGATCAAACCCCGCCTTATTATCTGATGGGTTTAGGCATATCGGCAGACCCTCCACGGTTTTTTGCATCGGGGGGGTCAGCCCCAAACCCATAGGGCTGATGATTGATGGTGGTATCCGCGCGTGGGGCACTCCCGCCCCCGCGCACGTGATGGTGGTATCGGCGCGTGGGGCACTACTCCCGCCCCCGTGCACATGATGGTGGTATCCGCGCGTGGGGCACTCCCGCCCCCGCGGCATGATGGTGGTATCCGCGCGTGGGGCACTCCCGCTCCCCCGCGCACGTGATGGTGGCATCCACGCGTGGGGCACTCCCGCGTGATGGTGGTATCCGCGCGTGGGGCACTGCTCCCGCCGCCGCGCGCATGATGGTGGTATTCGCACGTGGGGCACTCCCACCGCCGCGTGCGGGATGGTGGTATCCGTGCGTGGGGCACTTCCGCCCTCGCGTGCGTAAAGGTGGTATCCGCGCGTGGGGCACTCCCGCCGCCGCGCGCGGGATGGTGGTACGTCCGTGCGTGCGTGGGGCACTTCCGCCGCCGCGCGCGTGATGGTGGTATCCGTGCGCGGGGCACTACTCCCGCCTCCGCGCGAGTGATAGTGGTATCTGCGTGTGGGTCACTCCTGCCGCCGCGCGTGTGATGGTGGCATCCGCGTGTGGGGCACTCCCGCCCTTGCGCGCATGATGATAGTATTCGCGAGTGGGGCACTCCCGCCGCCGCGCGCGTGATGGTGGTATTCGCGCGTGAGGCACTCCCGCCCCCACGCGCATGATGGTGTGTCATTGCTATATTGCGAGAGCTTGGGGAGTTATCGTATTTTAGGAACAACTCCAGAGCTGCCGCACACCTGCGGTCGCCATGCTCGGGTGATGCACGCCCACCGGGCTGTCGGCGTTGATGCATGGGGGATGATGACGTCGACGTGAATGGCAAGGAGGCGGGCAGCCTGCCTCGAATGGTACCTAGCTATATCGCAAGGACTTCAAGAACTTAGTAGGGGAGTTCTCGCGCTTTATGAACAACTCCAGAGCTGCCACACACCTGCGGTCGCCATGCTCGGGTGATGCACGCCGGGCCGTCGTCATTAATGCATGGCCGGGGAATGGCGACGTGAACGACGGGGAGGTGGGCAGCCTGCCTCGAATGGTACCTATATCGCCTGGTTGTCGTTGAAAGTAATACACTTATGTTGACCACATGTCTTAGGCTTGAAGCTTGGTGTGGGAATCAAATCGAATTATGTTCGTATGTTGGATGATGATCGGATTGGGCTTATTTAGACTTTCGGAACGAAGAAGGAGTTAGTCGAGCGTGTGTATGAACACATGGCGCATAATCGTCATCAATATGTTTGCACTAAATCGTGACAAGGTGTACAAGGGCGTAAGTGCGTCATCAGATGGCGATGAGATTGGTTTGGATTGTGTTCCATGTGAAGTATGTAAATCTCCCGACGACCCTGTGGAGAATCCGATTATATATTGTGTGATGGTGAGCATTCAGGTCATGTGGGATATCATATCCATTGCCTCTCACCAACTCTGCATTATGTTCCCTCGGGTACTTGCTTGGCTATGCCCTACGTGCAAAGCGGCCAGCGGCCAAAGTGTGCCCTAAGTTCAAAATTCTATAGATGCCAATACATATGAAACGTCATTTTTGTCAATGTCTTGCAAATGTGGTATCCGATCCACTTCACCTCTTGTTTCAAATAGGCTAGTAGAGCTTGATCTATTAAACTAGAACTTGAGCGAAAATATATATGCACTTTTATGTCGCTCATGCTTATGATGAGGCGTCTGCCCAAACCCAAGCCTATTATCAAGGTTTTGGCTGAAAAGTGACTTGCTTGGATCCGTGGTCTTGTGATGCCTCAGCAACCTACTAGAAGGAATGATTTTCAAGTCGAAATTCATGTGGGGAGACTGAACAGCCTTGTAACTTGAATGCAAGGGCTTAATTAAGAACCACGAAGTGCAACTTGTGCAAATTTCTACATATTTATTTGTTATGACATCAACCTTCTTATTGTAAATGTATAATGCATAGCATATTTGTTGTTTGTGCTTATCATTTGTGAACCATGCAGCATGCATGTTGGCGTGGGGATCCGAGCATTGTGAGCACGTAATGGTTAAACTTGTCAATTTGTGCAGAAATTGTGTCCATTACTCTACAGCGACGACAGTAGAGTTAAAACATGTTTTCATTGTTGTCTTAAAGCCTTTCAAGTATGGCATGTCATACAGATAGTCCTCCTCCACCAAATCCTCCCACACCACAACC
>LGRX02006113.1:26576-52899 GCA_001247695.2 Cymbomonas tetramitiformis
GCCAACCCACAACGACACCCACAAGCTCTCCGATTACGATCCCACCATCAGCCAGTCCTACAGTATCCCCCACCACCCAAGTGCCCACAAGTCCGCCTACCACCAACCCCTCTACAGATGAGCCGACAATATCATCTTTCTCATCGTCTCCAACCACCCGCATGCCCTCGGCCGCTCCCACGACATCCTCACCTTCGATTGTCCCAACCACTGCCATACCTACGTCGATGCCACACACGCAGGCTCCATCACGATCCCCAACGTCCGCCCCAACGCTATCACCTGCGACCTGGATCCCTTCCAGCAGTCACCCAATCACGACCTCGCCCACCATCACCTCCCCCTACACGCTCTCTCCCACCCTTTCCCCATTTACAGAGAACCCATCACCCGCTCCCACCTCTAACCCCATCACTGCTGCCCCCTTCAGCCAATCGCCTACAGTAGCGCCCTCCACGGCCAATCCTACCAGCCTCTCTCCGACCACCACTTCCCCGATATCAGTTCCGCCGATCACTGTCAGCCCTACAACATTTACGCCAACTGCCACTCCCATTATAGGCGCCCCATTAAAAGGCCTCACCACCAACCCCACCACCACCACCCCCACCATCATTCCCATTTCCTTCTCGACATCTAATCCCATCACCAGCACCACGGCCCCATCACCAGCACCCCCACCACTGCCACCCCCATCCAAAATACCATCACCATATCCCCATCTGTGAATCCCATCACCCCTCGCCCCCACCAGCATCCCCACTGCCACAAGAGGCCCAGCCAAACTTACGAATGCATCCGTCCCTCTACACCCCCCCTGCAGGCCAATACTCCCCCCATAATAGATGCATACTATCTTGTTCGTAGCTCCATCAGATTCTCTGGGTTGGATATTGCCCAGCTCGATAACGCCTCCCTTGCCGCCGACTTTGAGTCCTATTTCACTGCCCAGATGACCGACGCAGCAAATACGGATGTCACGGTGGTCTCGATTCTCGCGAGTAGCGTTGTGGTACTCTCTGACACGGCGTTCCCAGTGCGTAATGACTCAGCCAACTCCCTGAGCCGGGCGCGGGCCTTCCTCGCACTGCTTGAAGAGGATGCACAAGGAGTGTTCACTGATCCGTTCTTCTCCACCTTCGGCCAGATATGGTCCGAGTCCACGACACTGGAGAGCTCCGAGGCGACCGACGATCCCTCCATTGAGCTTCTGCTGCCTCTGTCGCCTCCCACTTTGCTCACCTCTCAGGAGGCCAATAGTGTGGAAGGCACTGCAGACTGTTCGACATGTGTTAACGCTGCATACCCCTGCCTCTCAGAGAACGACACGAGCTGTGACGTGCTCACACAAGCGGCGAATTATCTTCCGCCACCGCCTGCTGGCCCGTGCAGTGCAGCGGGGGACTGTAGCATAGACCCCCCTGTAGAGTGTGTCGTGGACAAAAATGGGGCCAGGAGTTGTGCGGCATGCCCGTCCGGCTACGAGGGCGACGGTGTCACCTGCCTTGATGTCGACGAATGTGCAGACGGTGGCAGCAGAGGCGTCGCAGTCTTGCTGTGCGATCCGATGGCTGGGTGCGTGAACACAGTGGGTTCATACCACTGTGGCAGCTGCCCCGATGGCTGGCGCGGGGCCGGGGACGAGAAGTGCATGCAGGTCGGGTTGTGCTCCAATGACCATGGTGGGTGCGACCCACTGCTAGAGTGTGTCGACGTGGAGGGTGGGCTGTCGAAGTGCGAAGGTGGGTGCCCTCCGGGCTTTGTGGAGAACAATGCTGAGGATCCCTCTACTGAGCTGTCGCATTGCGTGGACGTGGACGGGTGTGTGGAGGCTCCCTGCCACCCGGGAGTTGCTTGCGTGGACCTGCTGGCGCCCTCCCTCGGCCGCGAGTGCGGCCCTTGCCCGATTGCATTCATCGGCGACGGGGCGGTGTGCAAGGAGAACCCCTGCTTCCAGAGTAACGGAGGTTGCGACCCAAGCACCACCTGCACCGCCGAGCCCTCGGCCCCTAGGGGCCGGGTCTGTGGTGCCTGCCTGGAAGGGTTGGCTGCCACAGTGGACGCAGATGGCGCTGACGTGTGTGTGAACGAGGATTGGTGCGTGTTACTGCCTTGCTTCCCTGGCGTGGAGTGCCGGGACCACTTCCCAGAGACAGGCCGCACATGTGAGACGTGCCCGCCGGGGTGAGCACCCTCCTTGGCGCTTAGCCTCTCCGTGTAAAAGAGACGCCAAGTAAGATGAGTCATCGGGGCGGATGGATGATAGCGCGCATACCTGTCTCATCAGAGAACTCTCCCGTCGGGCGGCCCAGGGCCGGGGGCGCGGGAGAACAAATCATGCTGGGCCAATCTGACGGAAACATGAGGGGAAGAAACCAGTAGAAACGACACAACCGATCATCATGCATGCATCCAATAAGAAAGCAATCCAGGTTTTTAAAGGGGAAGCAATTATTTTGGGCATCCAATAAAGAGCCCACAGTGTAAGGCGTATACTGCTGTAGGCCTCGGGCATGGATGTGCAGACTACACCCACGAACACACGTTGCAGTCCTTCTAGCACTCTGCTACCCACTCGGTCGGCCCACGCAAGCCGCGGTCAGGAGGATGGTGGCTTTTTCTGATTGGCTGAATTTGTTCATAATGGCAGGTATATTGGTGACGGGGTAGTCTGCGAGGACGTGGATGAGTGCAAGGAGGCCAATGGTGGCTGCTGGTCCTCGGCAGACGGCATACTGTTGTCACGGTGCATTAACAGCGTGGGCTCATACGAGTGTGGGCCCTGCGTTGTCGAGGCCGACACGGGCAGCTTGGTGATGGGCTGGATGGGGTCTGGGCGCACTGGGTGTATCATAGCCACTGGGTTGTGCGCAGACAACAACGGCGGATGTTGGGTGGGCGAGAGCGTTTACGCTGGATCGTCCACGACGTGCTCGCAAGAGCCAGGGACGTCAGCGGTCAGTTGTGGACCGTGCCCAACAGGTTTCGAAGGGCTCAGCGGCGCCAGTGGCTGCATCGACGAGGACGGCTGCGCCCTGGACCCGTGCTTCCCCGGCGTTCAGTGCACTGATACGCTTGCTCCGGGCACGGGGCGATATTGCGGTCTTTGCCCCGAGGTGCGCCCTGCACACTGCCAGCACTCTCTGGACACCCATCACTTTGTCGATATAGCGTGTACTTGCAGCCCCTCCATCAGTCTGCCACCATGCATAGCGTGAACTTGCATGCCAACCATCAGTCCGCCGCTATAGTGTGTACTTGCACGCCACCCATCGGTCCGCCGCTCTCGCGTGTGTTCACAACAGGCCCACCATTACTGTGTTGCAGTTTAAGGAATGATGCCGGGAGTGCATAAGCATGCTGACTCTTTTCTCTTTCTACCACGTAGTGAGAACATGGCGCCATTAGAATGCCTGTGGCGTCTGCTGCAGTAGGAGTTGGCACGTGTAGAGCAGAGATCTTCGGAAGCAGACGACGATGGATCGGCCGGACATTTTTTTGCAAATCGGCGTGTTCCTGGACCCACTATATTCGCCAGTATGTCACCCTTAGCATATGAAATCTTGCGTCTGCGGTCGAGAGCATGGATGCCATCCAAGCCTTCGAGGCCGCCAGACTCCACGGAAGTTGCTAAGTTCAGTGGCAGTGTTGGAACTTCGGTTGTTTCAGGAACCAACTGAAATGTTGAAATACTTTGGCGGGTATGTTCAGACACCTAGGTCCCTTGAGCGCCTCTTTTGCTATCCTTGGGGTGTTGACAGGGCTACAAGGGAGACGGCGTGGAGTGCGAAAAGTGCACAATAGAGACCACCATCAAGGGCTCCACCGCGATGAGCGGGGTGATGCGGCGGGCATACACCAACGAAGTGATCGCCGCCCTGCACCCGGGGCTGAGCGACCCTAACTGCACCAACATGCAGGGCGTGGGCTACCAGTGGCGCGGCGGCTCCTCTGGCGGGGAGCTCGTGGAGCTCGTCAGCCTCCTCCGCCTGAGCAACAAGTGGCGCGTCATCGGGCAGGCGATGACACTGCGCCTACCAAAGGACACGCTCCTCACGGGTCAAAGCTACACCATTCAGATGACGGCCTTCCTCCTCGGCAATATGCAGGTGAGAACCGTGCTTCCCGCTTATCTCTAGGCGGTCGCCTTCCTCCAAGGCGATTTCCAGGCGGGCACCTTCCTCCAGGGCAATCTCTAGGTGGGCATATTAATCCTAACTTGGCAATCTCCAAGTGAGCACCGTCCACTTGGTCAATCTCCAGAGACTTGCATACGGCAACGTGACGACCATTTGCTGGTCAGGTGGTGGGTTTAAGCAAGGTCTTTCGGCAAGAACCTTCGGGGGGCGACTGCGAGGCAGGGGGTCAGGCAGGAGGGCGAGGTGGGGAGAGGAGAGGAGAGGAGAGGCGAGGCGAGGCGAGGCGAGGCGAGGAGTGACGCTGGGCGTTGCGTGGCACATGAGCAGGTGAAGTCACAGAACCGGATCGAGTTCTTTGTCGAGCCGATGCCGCTCAGAGCGCAGTTGGTGGGCGGTGACACACGCGTCTCGGAGGGGGCGCTCGTGGTGCTGAACGCATCCAGCTCCTACGACCCGAATACTGATAACGCGACGCTGCGGTTTGCTTGGACCTGTCGACGCTCTACCGCGTCCCCCGAGCCTTGCCGCCTCGCAGACGGCACAGTGTTCCCCCAGAGGCTGGCCACGGCTGCCCTCAAACTGCGACTGCAAGGGGGCGTGGCCCCAGCCGGCGTAGCGCTAACGTTTGGTGTCACCGTATCAAGCGGCGTGCTGTCCGACAGTGCCACTACCACTGTGGTGGTGGTCGCCACAGAGACGCTGCCAGAGGCTGATGCTGCGGTGTACAGTCTGGCGGAACCACCTGCTGCGAAGCTACCAGCAAACCAGGACGTGTCGCTTGTGGGGACAGTGGTGTCTTCGGCCCCTGAGACGCTCCGCCTCGAGTGGTCCGCGCAACGTCAGGTGGCGGGGATGGGTGATGCTGATGGAAGCTCCGAGGCAGCTGCGGGAGACCCTTTGGATCTCACGGTGTGCGCGCTCACGCCGCTCACCGGCGCTAATCTGGTGGTAATGGCGGGCATGCTCCAAGCCGGGGCGACGTACATTTTCAGGCTCGATGTCGAGGATGTGCACGGTGCGAGCTACAAGACACTGACGGTGCGCATGAATGAAGCACCCTCGCACGGGCAGCTGAAGGTGGCGCCCCACGAAGGACGCGCGCTCAACACCTCATTCACCGTGGAGGCGCTTGAGTGGTATGATGAGGATTTCCCGCTGTGGTATGAGATCAAGTACCAGGTAGCTAAGGCCCGTCTGCCTACCAACCCTAGCCTTGCGCCCCGTTGCACTCGCGAGCCTGCCAGCTGACCCAATCATGAAACTCTGACAGCATTGTGAGGTAGGGTTCCGGCGGCAACAGGAACGGTGTGGTGGGCAAGCTGTCACGCTTGCAGCGCTTGATTCGCAACCGTGGATCAGTGCCCTGATGAGTTATTTCCAGCCGCGCCTCAGTTATAGGGCATTGATTTTGAAAATGTTTGGCATGTAAATGGTTTGGGGGGTTAGGCATTTAGGCCCCAGGTAGGTGGGGTGGGGGAGGGGCTGTAGGCTTTGGTCCCCACCGAGAAGGTGAGGGGTAGGGGGCTTTGGGCTTTGGCGCCGACCAAAGGGGGCTTTGGCCTTGACCCGAGAAAAAGGTGGGGGGGGGGCTTTAGGCTTTTTCCCAAATCCCCAATTTATTTACAGGCCATTTTTCATTAAATCAACGTCCTATTAGCCAGGGGAGCGCGGCGGCGTTTACTTTGCAAAGCATCCATTTCCACAGTCCCTCCGGGCGTGCTGGCGGCGCACCGCTTCAGGCAGGGCCCCCTCCTGCCGGCTCCCTTCAGTTCCTGCCTTGCGCTCTTGTGCACGCGCCGCAGGGATGTGGCCATCTTGCCTGCAAACCTACTATCCCCCGAGGGCGACCTGCTGGCAGGGGCGCAAGGAGCCCCTTTAAATCTCGCTGCCTTCTCTACGATTGCACGGCACCTACCTCCCAAGTGGCACCGGGAATGTGGACAGAGCCTCGGCGATGTGAGTATGGTTGGCCGCTGCATCTTACAGAATCTGGAATGGGTTGTTGGCGGGGGCTGGGCTGGGGCTTGCGCAGGTGGTGGGGGCTGAGAAGTCGATGCCCCGAGCGCTTGGAGCGATGCAAGGCTTTGCTGGGCCTTACGCGTACCTTCTGCCAGAAGGGGGCCTGGAGAAGATGGACCACCTGGTGAACATATCCCTTTTGGTGCGCGACTCCCTGGGGGCACTCACAGAGGCGGCAGAAGGCGTGCGGGTGACTCCAGCGGTGTATGCGAGCCTCACTACAAGGAATGCCCAGGCGGATGCAATGCTGGCGTCAGGAATGTCACAGCTGCGGAACGGCGAAGCGGACGAGTCGGTGCTGGCGCTGGACATGGCAGCTGCAGTGCTTAAGGGGGCGCCGGTGGAGGCCTCGGCCACCACCTCCGAGGAGGCCGCTTTGGCTCGCAGAGAACAACGCACTCAGCAGGTGCGCTGAAAGATCACCGGCGCACTCCCGAGGGCCTGCCTTCCATTGTCCGACGCTCCGATGGATAGGCACTTCCGTGCAGATGTGAGTGTTCTACCGGCGGTCCCTTAACGGCGCGCTGCCTGTCCCGATCGGGTTGTTGGCGCCTTCTGACACCTTGTGGCCAAGACTGGTCAATCTGCATAGTGTGCAGTGTCAGAGGTCTCTTTTTCGTTGGGGTGGTCGTGGCCTAGCTTCGGTCAGTGCACCTCACCCCCTTCCGAGTGTGAGGTCTCTAGCACCCTAGATCGAAGCCTTCCGGACCGTTGGATCCAGCAGGGGAGGCCTTTTGAACATTGAGGCTTTCTCATGGCGTAAACACACCTCGCCCGGCCTAAGGGCTCCCGGTGCTTCACGTGGGCGCGACTTGTGAAGGCCGGAGCCGGCTCGTGGCTCAAGATGTGTTAAATATGGGGGGGCTATGCGCTTACCCTCCGGTCGTAAGACGGGCTCATATCAACAAGGGAGGAAGCACTGGGTTCCCTTCGTTGGTAAATCGAGCATTTATGTGCACAAGGTGCAGCATGCATGCTGGGGTTGTTGCGGCTCAAGCGCGCCATGCGAATGAACCCACGTGGACATGGTAGAGCCACCGTCACATGCTTTGCGGTGTCCAAGATGCCCGAGACTGTCTGGTGTGCGTGGTGGCGAGCGCTGGGATGCCAGGTGAACATCGCGGCGGGGGCCGCGAACATCCTGCCGGCGGACTCAACGTCCGTGGAGCGTCTGCTGAGCTCTGTGTCCACATTTGTGGACTCCCCAGCGGAGGTGAGCAGTGCGGCACGCAGCACTGCGCTGACGCTCGTTGATGCGCTTGTGGCCTCCACGCTGACAGGCTCCAGCGAAATCATTCTGTGGAGCAGCTCCGCAGCCACCGTGTGCCAAACCCTAAGTGACCTGGCCGACTCGGACTTCCTAGAGGGTGCAGCCTTGCCCTCCAATACAAGCGCCGGTCACAGTCCCGGCGCCGACACGGCCGCTGCGGTGGACGCCTTGGACCTCGTCGGCCGCAGCGTGCTGCAGGGGATGGTGGCCGGCCAGGAACCGGCGAAGCTCTCTGCCGCCTCGCTGGCGCTCTCCGTGCAGCGCCTGGACCTTGCAGGCGACGCAGCCGTGGCGTGGAGAGGGGAGGTCCCAGCGTTGCGCGGCGCAGCAGGCCCGGCGCGGGTCTCATTCCCGGCCTCCATGGGGGTGGCTGCGCAAGCCAGTGCGGGGGCTGTGGACACGGTCTTGCTGTCGTCCGCGCACAATCCACACAGGGAGGAACGGCAAAACTCGTCTGCTGGCGGGCAGACGAGGAGCTTGCTGGCAGAGCGCTCTGAGGGAAGCGCCTCCGCTATGACCGCTATCACTCTGCAGGCCGCCGCCAATGGGGCTGAGCTGAGCGTACGGGAGCTGCGGGAGGCCTTCAACTTCACTCTGCCGCTCACGGTGCGCCCGGTGTGCCTCGTTCCTTGCCGCGCCCATGCCTTGCGATCCAAAGGCGACGCAGTTGGAGGCTGGAGCCTCCATCGAACAGCACGGCACCCCTGAGGGAACGCTCGCTGCATTCAGTAGCCGTAGTCGCTGCAAGCACGCGGATGCAGCCAGAATGCCTGGTGCGTCAGAATGTCATCACACACTGACAGCTGGATGCAGCCAGAATGCCTGGTGCGTCAGAATGTCATCACACACTGACAGCTGGATGCAGCCAGAATGCCTGGTGCGTCAGAATGTCATCACACACTGACAGCTGGATGCAGCCAGAATGCCTGGTGCGTCAGAATGTCATCACACACTGACAGCTGGATGGGGCGGTGAGTTCACTATCCCTCTTTCCCTATCTCCAGCAGGGAGCCTCAAGCACATGGACTGAGCTCGTGCTCAAGTGCTCTTTCTGGGACGAAGCGTCGGGGGCATACAATGACACTGGTTGTGCCACGTTACCTATTATGGCCCCCCCAGACGCTGCTCTTTACTGGGCCACCCGCAACACTTCCGACTTGCACGGGAGTCTGCAGGTACGCACACCCATCCCCCTCTCTCCCTCCCCCTCTGCCGCAACATCTCCAAGCTGTGTGGGCGGCTGTGGGCAGGACGCCCCCTCCATCGCCCTGCCGGCCCGCAGCGCCTTACAGCTGCAGTGGAGGCTGGCTGGTAAGATTGCCACTCCATTGCCCCCCGCAACACCTCCCAGGTGCACAGGGGACTGCAGAAAGGATTCCTCTTATAATCCCCCCCCCCAGGCGCGCCAATATCCCCATGTTGCGCCAGGGACTGCAGGTAAGAGCTCCCCTCCCATTTTCACAGCTCCCGTCGCCCTTAAAGCCGCTTACCTGCACGGCTAAGTAGGTAAAAGCACCTCTTCAAGACAGCCGCATCCCGGACCGCCCGCTTTTCCACCGCCAGGGGCCATTTGCAGGCATTGCGGACCCAGGTGCCCACGGCATGATAGATGACCAGCGCAGTACAGGTAGGTGCCCGCCGCAGTACACGTGACCGCGGCGGTCCGCCTGATGCCTTCAGCCTGGTCCATCTTCAAATATGCTCTTATTCGAAGGCCGCGCTCAACCGCCAGCCTACTGTGCTTTCCTTTATTTTGGATTTCTCGTATGGGCGCGGCCCGTGAGTGTTGTGCGAACCTTTCTCTGTCTGCGTGCGGACCATCTGTCTGAATGAGCCATTCCCTCCCCCTCCCCTCCCCTCCCTCCTCTCTCCTTCCTCCCCGGCATATGCCCCTCCCCTCCGCCGCAGGATGCATGGGAGGTGGGCAATGTGTCCTACTACATGGCTGGGTGCCAGCGGGAGCTTGGGGCCTGGTTCCCGCAGTACGAGGGGCGCGACGCTGGGTACCGCAAGTACGTGCCAATGAAAGGAGGATCGGCGGAGGCGGCGGATGGGGGCGGGTGCGTTTTGGCAGAGGTGGGGAACACGGTCGGATGCTGGTGGCGGTGGCAGGCACAAGCGTTTGAGGGGCCTGGATGTGTGCGAGCAACTGAGGTGCGCAGCCCGAGGCCGCGCGCGGGGTGCTGAGCCGCATGCATGGAGGTCCCACCAGCGCGCTACAGGGGAGCGGTGTGCGCCAACACGCCGCATCGCGCGACCCTGTCTATCTAGCAGCACACAGGAGGAGAAGCAAGAGCTGTGACATCTTATTCGATGCTACCCCGTGTAGCATGCTGAACAAACTTGCCAAGGGCTGCATAGGTGGCAAGCATTTGAGGCACATTATATATTCAATCTCGAGGGATATTCTTCCAGGTACGAACCGGCGGGAACCCCAAGATGCCAAAAGCTGGGGTCTCCGGGGATTTCGTGAGTGTGGGGAGCTGGCCCAAGACAGAGAGGCACAGTGGTGCGCCATGAATGATCAGAATGCGCATTTGCCACGAAGGAAGGTGGGAGGAAGGCGCTGTGTGGACTGCTGTCCCGAGGCAGTTGCAGCGGAGCGAGCAAGCACGATGGAGCACGGCTTCATTCACCTTAGCGGGCCCGGAGGCAACGAAATGGCGGCATCCCCACTGGAACCGATTTGCCAGCTCAGCATTCACCCAAGGAGTTCTAGCCGGTGGCTGGAGTGAACCTCCCTTGATGGTGGGCCTATGACTGAGGCCTGCGGTCCAGCATCCTGATGGCGTGAGCGGTTGGATCCGGCAGGTGAGCTGCCTTTGCACTCATTTGACGGACTTTATGGCAATGGCCTCCTTCCCCCTTGGAGAGCCGTCTCAATCGCGGGTGGAAATGCTGTCGCTGTCGCAAATGGCCAGCGTGGAGGTGGACGACTTGGCAGACTCCATGGTGCTGTTGCTGCTGGTAGGCAGCATCCTGGGCACGGGGGTGGTGGCCTTCGTGTCGTCCAACATTTCACACAACAAGGAACGCTTGGAGCTCCTCAGCGGCCTATTTGCCGAGGACTCCGGTGGCCTTAGCTTCCACGAAGTGTGCGGTACAGCTCCACTTCCCGCACCCGTCTTCTGCACCCCCTGGGGAAGGCTCCTTCTGACTTCCCTGCGAGTACATTTGCACCGTTTCATTCGGGCGGACCAGAATCTGCTGGGAAGGTGGAAACTCTCTAGGACGGGTGGTGGGGGGTTCAGCTCTGGCAATCGATGAATATGCAATCAGCCGCTTCTCCTGCTTGATGCCAGCTGTTGCTGTTCCTTAAGAGGATGACAAGAGGTGGGGAAGGCGAGAGGGAGGGGGCGAGGAGCAGGATTGTGGACATGGAGTATCATGGAGGAGAGCGGGACCTTCGCTGGGCAAGCCATCGACTTCGTCAGCAGGGCGGAGGTAGATAGCATCGCAGAAAACATAGAGCAGCTCTCCATGGGCACGAATATATTGCGGACTTCGAAGCGGATACGAGATACGCGACACAAAAGAAAGGTTTCAAAGCAAGCACCAAATGCCTCTGAGAAGCAGAACCACGGCCTCTCGGAGGCTATACGCGGCGCCTTTGGGGCAAAAGCGTTCACGGCAGCCCGCTTAGCGACTCGGGCGAATGCCAAGCGGCAAGAGGCACGCTTGAGGAAGGCCGACCAAAGCTCCGAGTCCCTACCTGAATTCACTTCCAAGGAGGGCGTGGCGCGCATATCCACGGAGCGCTTGACGCTCCTAGAGGAGACGGGCTTTCAGGTCCCAAGGTCAGAGACCCCGTCCACGACGCTCTTACCACAGAGCAACGCCACTGTACAGGCAGCAAGCGGGGACATCCCTGGAAAGGAGGACTGCAGAGGAACGCCCGGACCCGCTGTAGACATCCTCGGTAGCGCCCGCAAGTCAACCATTCACATTAGTATAGATCAAAAACACGAGACATGCAGGTTATTGGCGCCGCCGCCGAAGCCGCACCGTCGAAAATCCCAGCTGAGCCTGGCTGGGCCGCAAGCACTGGGGCAGCGGTTCCTTGAAGACGCTTCGCAAGACAGGCTGCCGGTGCCGCGGCCATCCGTCGCCGGCACGTTTTTGCAGCTGCCGCTTCTAGACAAGGGGCTAGCAGCGCATCTGACTCGCCATTTGACTCATCAGAGAACCCTAAACTGGGAAGTACACAGAGGCCCGGGGCCCGTGGTGGAGGCCTCTGCGAAGGTGCGGCAGCTGCGGCCAGGGAGCAATGCAGGGCAGCTGAACGACGGTCTTCTCTGTGTGGTCCCCTCTGACTCCGTGCAGCATATGGACCTCGATGACTCGCCGAGGAAGCTGGACTTTGGAGAACCGGAGACCGAGCAACCAAGTTGGTTTGGCCGGATGTTGACAGCCACCCCGGGAATGGTCAGTGCCCGGTGCAGGGTCCTGACGGGATTGCGTTCGACGAACCTGGCGTGTAGAGATTCAATCCAGAGAGTGAAGACGTTTTTCACAGATAACACCCAGGCGGCCAAGACGGAACTGCTGAACCAGCGGAAGAGCGGCACCGGGCACCTGAAAGCGGTGACCCTGTGCAAGGCACTGGGCATCAACGTGCTCCGCCTCCAGGCGTGCATCCCGATCAGTGACATGGCGACAGCGTGCCTTAACACAGAGTCCATGATGAAGAGCACTCCCAGAGCCGCAGACAAGCGAGTCGCCCGGACCGCGTTCAAGAGTCTACACAAGCTTCAGTTTGATGGCTGGGTCGAAGAGTTGGCCTCAGGGGAGGCGGTGGACGCAGTGGCAGAGAGCCTCTGTGCTCTAGGCCAAAGCATGACGCGCGAGGCCTTGCTCTCATTGGCGGAGGCGACCGAATCGGTGCGGACGGGGGAAGATGCCAGCCGCAAGGAGCTGGTGGGTGCATTGTCCTTCGAGAGGTGACCTCCGATTCCCTCGCCGAGGCTGACTGTCCCCTCATCACTCAGTCCTCCTTAAAGGCCCTCTGACTTTGGGCTCTGCGGATCTCGGAGGCGGACGAGCATATCCGGCCGCTGAGGCATGTAGGGCATCGTGCAGTGTTGGAGCCGGGCATGCGTTCATGCATGCCGGAGGCGGGGCACAACCGCACGCCCTGTCAAGAATCCGTCATGCAGTACACCTTGGTAGTGATAACAGCATTCCCAATCGACGGGTGACCCTCTGATGACATGACGCCGTCTCAGCTGTATGACCTCATAATGATAGTGATGTGTCATGAACGAGTTCCTTGATCAGTGAAAACTCCTTGAACAGTGAGCACAGCCATGCGCCGAAATGCTATTGGGTGTCGAAAGGGTTGAAGTCGGGTGTCCCCCCGCAGAATGCTGGGCACCGCATTGGTGCACTCGTATCTGCACGCCAACCGGCTGGTGCGGTACGAGGAGATGACGAAGCAGGCGGCGCTGGCGGAGATGGTGCCGTGGGAGAAGGCAGTGGGGCGCAGCTTCACGTGGTATGTCACCGTCATGATCGAGGTCACACTGTACGTGAATAATGATGGGTGGTACAAACGCGCCACGCTCTTCAACCTCGTCCTCCTACAGAGCTTCGAGGGCAGCTACCGCATGACCCAGACTCTCGCCAACCTCCTGTACGCCGGCAAGCCGGAGCAGGTATCCTCCACAATCATGTCACTGCTATTGTGCCCCCCTGGGCTCGGTTCCATCTGCGCCTTGCACTTCGGCAGGCGCAGTGCCGCATGCGTGCGTTTACAGCAGACGCCTGGATAATGGAGAGCCATGATTGTACCGTGTGCCTAGGCTGATCATTGTGCGACGCATTTGAATGCTGATTTGCTGACACTCATCCTGCTGCCTGGCGGGCGGGCGGGCGCGGAAATGGGGACAGGTGCTTTCCGAGGATGCAGTAATCCCGACGTTTTCGCTGGAGAGTTTGATGGAGAGCGTGCCTCCGCGCATCTACCTGCTCTGCGAGAAGGATTGCCAGCTGGCGCAGGACATCTGGGCTACACTGTGCGCAATCGCTTGCTACGACCTAATCCCGTTTGAGTGGGTGCACAACCCTCTTGAGGACCCGACGGAGACCCAGACCCTGGGCGAGCGCTCTCTGTCGTGGGTGGAGCGGATATGTGCGGACAACAGCCTGGACGTACTGCTGACAGAGCTCCCGAAGCTGAAGGCTGAGGCCGGGGAACTCGTGGTGCGCTGGGAGGAGCAGCATATCGCCCGCATCGATGCGTTCTATGCCCGGGCGCATGAGCCCGCCCCACGGTCTCCCGCAGCAGTTTCGCGGGTTCGCAGCCTGCCCGCCCGACTGGGGAGCGGCACTGCCAGCCTACTGAAGCTCGCATACCGCACACACCCGCTTGTGCAGGTGCCCCTCGTCCCACACCCGCCCCTCCACACCCTCACATAGGTGCCCCCTCATCACCGGTGGCGCGCTTGAGCACCCTGCACCTGCGCGACCCCTGCGCTTGTCTTGTCGGAACGCATGCCTAGTCATGCAAGCCGATGCAAGCCTGGGGCCCCGCTTAATTCATTTTCCCAAACACGCGCCGGTCTATGGCACGCTGTCGAGCTGGGGCTGGGCACGGGGTGCGGCTGCCGTGAGGCGCGCCAAGTAAGCACTGACTTGTGCTCGAATGCATGCACCGACTGCAGATCTTTCTGACGCTGTCAACGGACTCGTTCACACGTTCTGAGCGAGTCCTCCTGCAGACCACCATGATCTTCATGATGTTACTCTTCTCGATGGCATTCTACCACAGCCGCGCCTTCGGGTGCTGCCTCCTGCTCCAAGAGCACCTCGGCTGCCCCCTGGACATGGCCACCGGCGCCGACACCGCGGCTTGCGTAGGTGCCGCGTCATGTATGGCGCTGTATGTTAGCTGGAAATCAGACCTTCTACCAGTCGAGCTGTGGCAAGACAAGAGCAGCTATACGTGCAATGCCTTCCCAGCCCCCACGTGGATCGGACGGCTGGAATGCGTAATGGTGATAGTGGCGTGTCTGCTGCCTGTCAATGTGTTGTTGTCGTCCCTGTTTGGCATGTCTAATGCCTCCAAGATGGCCATGCACCTGCGCCCCGCTCCCCACAAGCAGCGGTACAAGATGAAGGTGACGCTGAGCTGGCTGGTCCCAGTGATGCAGACGATCGGGTATGCATTATATGGCATGCTCATTAATGTGCAGATGCTGAATAGGGCTATGGCCATGCTGCTGGTGCTCACCATCAGCGTTATGTGGAACCGTGCAAGTCACATCAAGGAGATGATCAACTCGATCAACGATGTTATCCTCAAACGGAGAAAGGTGCGCTGTGTGTGGCGTGAACGGGCACATGAGGCGCCACCGGATTGTTGCAGCGGTAGAGCGCTCCTACCCTGTGGCCCACCCGGATGGACTTGCAGATACCGGTTTGCATCTTGCACAAGTGTCGCGTGGGGCGGAGTTCATTTAAGTTCATTTAATATAGGAAAAAGTAGGTTTAACGCCGTACCTCCTCGGGCACAGTATACCACCTCGAGCTTGCTTTCTGGGCAGAGACGTTGGATCCAACAAGAAATGGCAGGTTCAGATAGTTGGAATATTGTAGAGCTGCAGGTTGCTCATTGGGACTGATTGTTTGCGGCTTTATTTCCCGAGAGAGCAAAAGAGAGAATAAAGCCGGCATCCCAGAATCTGTCCCGGGATTCTCACTTGAACACGGTGGCTTCTACTACATTGCATAAATGGGTTGTGCGTGAGTGTTTTGACAATGGATCTCCTGCTTATATTGTGCAGCACGTTTTCTCCGCTTGGCCAGGAATCTTTCAAGAGCATGTCCCTCAAGCGCGCCAAATCCACGCCAGGAACGGACGGAATTTTGGATCTGAATAGTATCCGGAGCGGCTCCCTGGAACTGTGGACGACATGGCTGGCATTCTTTCTGGTAGGTGCGATGTGGGCCACGGGCACCTGGGCGCTGCTGACCTATGGGATGTTGATCCGGCGCATGATGGGCGCTGAGGAGGAGACTCAAATGCTGGCGGCTTTCGGTTATGCGCTTCTCATGGAGCAGCTCGGCCTGCAAGGCGCGAAGCTCGTGGTGCTCCGGGTGTTTGTCGTCAAGGTACGCAATCCCGGGCAAGGCAAGCAAAGATTGGAGTGTCACATATGGGTGTCTTTATGGTACAGTGGGAGAACCTACCAACAAAGTTAGAGGGTGGCCTGGGATTGCTTGTTGTATTTATACTACGTAGCTTCTAGGTGTGCCGAATGCTCTCAGCAGGATTGGGGGGTTGTTGCAAGGGAGGCTGATGCGGTGATGGGCTTGCGTTGCACAGGCAGTCAATCTTTTCAGTACCCTGTTAAATAGGCATGCCCCGATTCAACAGTGGTACGAGAATAAGGTGAATGATCACCTTGCCAAGGTATTTGCCAAAGATGACATCGTGGCTGACGACGATGATCTTGGGGAGATTTTCAATGAGAGCCTTGATATGGATATGTGGTAAAACTGATGGTGTCAAAATTTTCATGCCGGCCAAAGGGAAGAGGGGACGTGGATCCCTACTATGATACCGGCAAAATAGAGCCGAGGAGCATGCTCTGCATGCCTTGCAACCGAAGGGGTCGACTTCCATCTGCATGCGGACATGTCCTGAAGGGCACACTGGACTAAAATAGTACATGGCTGAAAGTGTGGCGGCAAATAAACCAAGCAACAAGCAGGAAAAGCTTAAGAATAGCT
The DNA here is from genome assembly GCA_001247695.2 of Cymbomonas tetramitiformis. Taxonomy (NCBI): domain Eukaryota; kingdom Viridiplantae; phylum Chlorophyta; class Pyramimonadophyceae; order Pyramimonadales; family Pyramimonadaceae; genus Cymbomonas; species Cymbomonas tetramitiformis. The sequence goes on from LGRX02006113.1 coordinate 42,738, forward strand.
CTTATTGAGCACGCAGTAGCTCGTCAAGTCAGCAAATATGGAAATCGGTGTGCCAAAAACTGTCACGTAGCGGCGGAGTTTAGGGGAATCGAACCCAAAGTATAACAGGGAAAGTAGCATACGATATCTATTGGATTTTGCGAGTTCCATGTTGAATACGGGTCGAATTTGAATGTTCTCCGAGCACTTTTTTATATGCTTACGCGGTAACTCTGCTGGGGAATGAGTGTGAAGGCTTTGAGGTCCTGGGCGGTCACACATGCCATTCAATTTGTTTCGATATCAACAATCCGGACACTCAAAACAGCAAAAACAAATGCCGTATCATTGTTTTATACAGACGCTCAAGTATTAAGAAGGCATGCGAAGACCCTTGGCGAGGACGCGAGGTATTCCTACCTACTGGATGTATACAATTTGAACCCGCTGCAATCCAGTTGGGCTATCTGTCTGCAATTCTCTTGCTTGTTCACATGTATCCGTCCCCTTTCGTATGCAGGGAGATAACTCATGAATAAAAAATTGAGCTTATATATTCATATCCCCCCTCCCCTCCCTCGAGAGGTGTGGGTTTGTGCTTTCACATTGCCGTAATCAATTCGTGAAGCTGCTTGCGGTCCAATCTCTCTATCTCTATCGCTATCTCTATGGCATGTGTTTTAAAATTTCATTTTGTAGCCCCGTGGGTCCGGAGGCTCTTATTCTTCATTTTGCGTGCAGTGCTGCTTGGTAAGATTCCCTGTCTATCTGCAGGATCAGTCCCTCCGAGTCCGGTCTCACACACTCTAGGGTAGGTCACGTCCTTGCTGAATATTTCAGACGTTTCAGGGCTCCGCTGCGGCCCCGGTGATTATAGGGCGATCACCCGTGCCAGTTTCAGAGGACTGCCAACATTGGAAATTCCCAAGACCCGCCTGCTCTTGGTGCCTGGATGCACCTACAGTAGCGGTTGCGTTTATTGTTTTATCGAGTTCGGCCCGATCGAATAAATGCATTTCGGACATGATGTTTGTTGAGGCCCACTTACAGTATTCACTTATTCATGGTTTGCGTTTCTTTCACGCCACCTCTTTTCGCTGAAATACTACTTAAACATGTTTTGAATTGGCAGCGTCAGTTACGCATGCGAAAGCCGATTATAATCATTTGTGTGTGATTTTTGTTGATATGTCGTGGTCCGGGGCACTGCATGAATTCGAATATTCACACGCATTTTAGTCGGAGGGTTGCTTATACCGTATGTTGATCGAATATGTCTGGCACTTTGGCTACGCTACCTAATCGTGCACATACCGCCATCGCTGCGGCATCCAGAATCAAAGATCGCGGCATCGTTTCACTGCGTGACATACAAGCATCACGATACATTCTATGCAATAGCGTGAAAAGCACACGCGTGGGAGTCTGCACCCTCAGTTATATATACTTATTATGCTACCACTATTCGGTCCTAACAAGCTAAGACACAGGGGCAAGTATGCGATCGATACTCAAGATTCACTAGCAAATACATCAGGGGCGTGGACGAGGATCCTAACCTTGGGCTTATTCTTTGTAATAGTTGCCCCGACGTCGACTCCGCCCCGGACTATATGTACAACCCGGAATGGAAGCGGAAGGGGCAGAAGAACAAGGTGCTGGACATGGGAAAAAAACCATCTCGGAGCTGCCTAATGGGACTTCGAGCCGCCACGCCAGAGCTGGTGAGTCAGGAACGGCACGACGAGCTGAAGGCAACCTTCCCGTTACCATTGAAGGTGGAGGACGTCGTCCGAACGCGCAACCCCGAACGATTACCTGCGACGTGGGACCTCCCGTTGCTGCTGACTCGTGCGCATACCCGAGCTTCCACAGTCACAAGCGACTTGCTTTTAAAGGCGCGGTATACTATGGCGGAGCAGTTCAATGTTTGTTTTGACGGCGCAACACATAAAAAGACAGACGTGGAGAAAGAAGCCAACAACCTGACTAATGTCCAGGAGGTCGTGGCTTTTATGCGCGAGGCCAAGTATTGTACTGGGCTGATTTCCAGAAGGTAGGACAATCGTTTGCAAGCTGCGTGTAGCTGTCTCATATCCAGTGGCACAATCTCCTTTAACGTTATTTATGCTTCCGCAGGTACGAGGACAAACACCTCCACCGCGTGTTAAACTGAACGCAACGCTGATCTGCGTGGTCTTACTACCAAGACCAAGAAGTTGGAACGCCTGATCCAGCTGTTGAAGGCGGAGGATGCTGGTGTGGAAGCTCCCGCAGTTCGTGCAGAGGCAAGTGTGCCTGAAAAAACTGGAAAGAGGCCTCGAAAAGAAACTCCACCTGCTGCTCGCAAGAGCTCTCAAGGCGTGCGGAGACAAAGCAGGGCACGCAGAACATCACCCGCCTCCGAAGGCGACAGCGACAGCGACAGTGGTATTCATAATCTGACTATTGTCACTCGCAGCCGCCTCATGCAGGCTGCAACACGCAAGAAGAGGCGTGGAGGCAAGCAGCAGAAACGGCAGAAACGTCCCAGCAGCAGTGATGGCACTGATGCTAGCGACGACGAGAGCTCATCCGGTCTTGATGAGTGCCTTGCTGACCGCAAGATGCGTGTCGTACCGCAGAAGGAAAACTTGCCAGACGACTACACGTTCGAGTACATGACTCCAGGAAGCTTTGCGGTGACCGTCGCAGGCGGAGATGACACCGACAAGTGCTGGTTCGATGTTATGCTCCTGGGGCATGGCGAATCAGTCCCACTCCATTTTGTGGAGGTGGCGGGGCGGCATGACGCACGGAAAGAAATAACCTGGCAATTCTGGTTGCCAGCACAGCAGCGGAGAACGTTCGAGACGATGGAACAACTCTGTGTGGCTGGAGCTTTCGTACGGGGTCCCCGCACCCTTCGCATGAAGTGTCCATTTGATGTGAATAACGAGATGTTCACATGCTGCGCGCTGGGATGACACCGCGCCTTCTATTGTTCAAGACGGGATTCCGGCTGGTGAGGAGAAAGACGAGCTTTTGAAAGCACTAGTGAAGAACTGTGAAGAGTATCAGATATGTGCAGCATTGTCATGCATGTACACAATCATGCGGTTGTGTGGACACGCTACACTTATGGTAACACTTAGGGCTTCGCTCGCATGGGGGCCATTTCCTCCCGAATTCTGCACGTATTTGCAAGTCTGTGCTACTATTTCAAATATATTTTGCTGTCATACTATCTTATAACACACCCCATAAGGGGTCGATTACCAAAGACCTTTGCATAATTATGCTACCTATCCTTTGTATATCTGTGTGATAACGCATAGGGTTTGAGGGGGGTTTGGGCAAAATTTTGCCAGAAACGATGGCACATGATATATACGGTAAACAGGTGCATATTTTTGCCGGTTTACTTTCATTTGATTACCTCCAACCTCTACCTAATAGCAAATGCAGCAATTTAGAACACTCCTCAATATGCCTAAGAGCCGCGCGTAAGAATCGTCTAAAACCCGCTCCGTACGAGGAAAAACACTTCCAAATTGATAGCCACCCTATTTTTGGGCTATAATAAGTTCATATTTGTGCAAAAAAAAAACATATCACTAACCTTCAAAAAAACTTCCAATTTAAAAGCGAATATTCCAATTTAAAGCGTTGGTCGTTAAAGAACAACTTGGATAATTATTTTAAAAATGTATCGGATCCGATAGCCTGTAGATCCGCTATCGGATGCAGTGGATACGTACGAGAGTTTCAGGTCGGGCGGTCTCTCTCGCCACGGTTGAAGGTCGAAGGTTGGGCGGTCTCTCTTGCTATGGTTGAACCTTTGTCGCGTCGTAGATGTCAAGGAAACAGAAGATGGTTCTACCAATATACAGTGGCAGTGGGTGGCACCAAGAGCAGGTGTATGTGCCAATGAGAGAACTCGAGAGATGACTAAGGACAGTGCAGTTGGTGGCTTCACAGAGGGCAACATGAACCCCACCACCGATTGGGTGGGCTGAATTCGATGCAGATGAGATTGTTCACATGTGGGAGATTGATGATGGCGAAACTGTAGATTCAATTCCGTCTGAGTTCTACGACGAAATCATTAATAAGCCGACGGACATCATGAAGGCCAAAAAAGAGCAAGCTTGATGTACCGTAATATATATTGTAGATTTAGTTTAGGCAGATGAGGTGGTCGCTCTTCTTCGCCTGCGATTTTGTTTACGTTTATTGTATTATTTAGTTATATTTGGACAAATGAGTTTCGAGAATGACAGCCGTTTTGGTCATATAGTTTTTTTTTTGTATTTTCGATCACACATGTATAGTCATCCGTAGCATACAATATGTGCAAGTGAATCCGATAGCGTATGATTAGCGCACCTCGCTAGAGTGTATGTACAGTATATAATAATTGCGATGAGATTGATTGCATCCGCTTCCCCTTCACGTCGTGCCGGCGTCGCCGGCACTCCGCTCGGGCTCGCTACGGTCGCGGTCATATATATTAATCATGATCTATGGTCATCGAAATGTATGCGCCCGTGTGTTTCGCCACCACGCACCACCCCCGCTCCCTCCCCCCATGCGTATCGGCATCGACCCCCCGCCTCTCCACATACGCGTCGACCAATTGATGCTAAGACACCGATGGGCGGTTCACTGTCAATTATGTATTGTGCACTATAGTATGCGAGTATTTACTGCATCCATGAGTGCGTCGCGCGGTTGTGCGGCATGCATCGACGCGTGTGGATATGGCGCATGCGCATTTTTTAAGTAACGGCTGAATATGCATTCACGATGCGCGCGGTTGTGTGCACATATATCCGGCGCATCACCGCGCATGCATCGGTCGGGCGCATGCGCGCATTGACAATATTAACGAATGATCGTGCATCCCCGCGCGGGACAGTCCGCATGCATAATTATACTAGGCGGATCGATCTCAAAAAGAGATCTCCACTAGGCCATCTGACCGTAGGATCATGTGCGCGACAATACTTCGCTTTTTCCATCCCAACATGCCATACCACAACGCGAGGGTGACGTCGCGATAAATGTACGCGAATGCAGTGGCACTGTCATCGTTAGCGTCTGGCGATCGTGAGATCGGAAGTTCGTCTGTGTCGCCCGTTGGGATTCGCGCTTTGCTGCTGCTGCTGATTAAGTAAGGTAAGGTAAGTAAGGTAGTTTGGTCCGGTTCGAAATCATAAGGAGCAGAGGTTCGAGGCGCATGTTGGGCGCTCGCGTGATGAAGGGGGCGCGCGATGTTCGATCTATAATTAAATTGTGAAATTAGAAGAATTGAGATTTGAGCTTTGCTTTTTCATCTCTGTTCGCTTTCCTCATACATAGCAAATAAACAAAAAAAAACGAACGGAGATGGTCACCAAACTGACTCATATCTAAATTCATAACACGTACAGCGACCGGAGATGAAACATAGTGAATGGTTCCAAATCATAAGAAGCAGAGGTATGATGTTGACACCTTCGGTGCGTCGGCTGGGAGCGTATTTATGCGAGCACCAGAAGGCGCTTTATACACATAGTTGGCAGGCCCGCACATCGCGCAGTAACAACCTTACCTCACATCGGTGTGTTTCATATTGGCGTTCCGTATTTAGCACATCCGAGTCGATGTTTCGAATTTAACAGGTGATGCGTGTGCCCCATATTCAACATATATGACATTTGTTTCATATTGAACATCTAACGTTTGTGTCGCTCATATCTAACATAACAAACCGATGCGTTCCATGTTTAACACATTAGGGCTGAATCGCATATTTAATATATAAGATTCGCGTCTCATATGTAACACATTACATCCGCGTTCCATATTTAGCAAATTGGAATTGAGTTTCCATATTTAACACATTGCATTCGTGTCATATATTGAACACATTAAAATCGGTGTTCGTTTTGGGTCTCATATCTAACACATTAGATCAGTGTACCATATTTACCACATGATGATGCTCTATACTGTATTTAACACATAAGATTTGGGATCTTATATTTAATCCATGAGATTTGGGATCCCATATTTAACATATTAGATCGCGTGACATGTGAACATGTCAACTTGTGAACTTGTGAGCATCTTAAATATACCAAATCGCGAAAGGTCTTGATTGTATGCAAAGCATGCAGGGAAGATCACAAAGAGCAAAGTTCATGGCACATACGCTGGACTCGCTTGCGATATCTACAAGATGAGCGATATTCTCTCCGAGTTGTGTTCGCTGGACGGTGAGATAGGCGAAAGCGGGTGCTGGACTGACTGCATATTGCCTAATTTAGATGCATTCGATCGTCAACTCCTGCGGCAGACGTGTCGTAGCATGCGCATGGCACTCGCTGGCACCATCAATGTGCCAATACAAACCAGCAGAGTATTTGTAAGCGTATCCCTCGTAAAATGGGCGCTCAATGCGATATCATGTTTGCCTGATCTTCGTCTGCGGGCATATCGTCAGTACAAACGGATGGCGTGTAATCAAGCGGCTGGCGGAGGGCATCTGGAGGTGCTGCAGTGGGCGCGTGAGCATGGCTGCCCGTGGGACGCCAGCACATGCTAGAGTGCAGCGGAAGGTGGTTATCTGGAGGTGCTGCAGTGGGCGAGCATGGCTGCCCGTGGGACGCCAGAACATGCCAGAGTGCGGCGCGAGGTGGGCATCTGGAGGTGCTGCAGTGGGCGCGCGAGCATGGCTGCCCGTGGGGCGCCAGCACATGTTCGCAGGCGGGAGGTGGGCATCTGGAGGTGCTGCAGTAGGCGCGCGAGCATGGCTGCCCGTGGGGCTGCACATGTGAGGTTGCGGCGGAAGGTGTGGGCATCTGATGTGCTGCAGTGGCGCGCCAGCATGGCTGCCTTTGGGACGCCAGAACATGTCAGGTTGCAGCGGAAGGTGGGCATCTGGAGGTGCTGCAGTGGGCGCATGAGCACGGCTGCCAGTGGGACGCCCGCACATGTTGCAGTGCAGCGTCAGGTGGGCATCTAGAGGTGCTGCAGTGGGCGTACCAGCATGGCTGCCTGTGGGACGCCGGCACATGTCATGGTGCGGCGTCAGGTGGGCATTTGGAGGTGCTGCAATGGGCGCGCGAGCATGGTTGCCCATGGGACGCCGGTACATGTTATGCTGCGGCGGGAGGTGGGCATCTGGAAGTGCTGCAGTGGGCGCATACGCATGGCTGCCTGTGGGACGCCCTCACATGCAGCAATGCGGCGTATGGAGGTGATCTGGAAGTGCTGCAGTGGGCGCGTGAGCATGGCTGCCCGTGGAACGCCCTCACATGTAGCATGGCAGCGCATGTCGGTAATCTGGAGATGCTGCAGTGGGCGCACGAGCATGACTGCCCGTGGGATGCCCGCACATGTCGCAGTGCGGCGGGCGGGGGGCATCTGGAGGTGCTGCAGTGGGCGCGCGAGAATGGCTGGCCGTAGTGGAACGACCTCACATGTCGGATGGCTGCGAGAGGTGGGCATTTGGAGGTGCTGCAGTGGGCGCGTGAGCATGGCTGACCGTTTGGGTTGCACACACATAAATGTAGCAGTGTGCGTCGGGAGGTCGTGCTCAGAAGGTGTTACAATGGGTGTTGTGCGAGTATGGATGCCCTTGGGACCCCCGTAGCAGGAAAATGCCAGGTATTAATTTGCAGTGGGAGGTGGACGTTTGGAGCTGCCGTCAGTGATTGAGCGTCCAACAAGGCTATGCGTGGGACGACATCAGCAATGCATATCACATACCCACGTGTATGCATTGATAGGTTTGGGAGTCAGATCGTTTCAACATGAAATAAAGATGAAGTGGCTACCACGTGTACAGCATGCATGTAAAGGCGGCCCGAGAATCAAAGATCATATGCTAAATGGGGTAAAGGGAAGGGTACCCAAACGTTGTGGGCAATTTTATAAAACAGTTATCACCATGTTGTTGACCATCAATTCATTTTGGCGCAACTTACGTAGAGATGAAATTCATATATATATATACCCCGTTTGCCACAGAGTATTTCCACATATTTACCGCATTATGTGTGTGTGTGTATTCAATGTATATGGATGTATGTATTCCATATATAAATATACACGGCGCTCCTGCGCTACATGACTGCCAGCAGTGCCCAGCTTATGATACCATTTAGACCAATTCGGAATTGGTGAAAATGGTCTTTGACGGATTCGCAGTTGCAGGAATTGTATTTGCTTACTGTGAAAAAATCGACATCCGATGGTCAGTCGGCCATTTTTCTGCAATGACATCCAATTATCAATCGTTATGTGTCCCCTACTCCCCTTGTTACCAAGCGTCTACCATGCATAAACTAGACAACGCCGCTGCAAGCTTGCCACGATCTTTGACAGCACAATGCAATCACTCCTGTGAAAAACGGCGCCCCAGCTCTACCAAATCTTAAATCACACATTTGTCTTTTTTAGTTATTATCAATCGATTACTCTATCAAGCAGCTGAAACAATCTCCTCTGCCCGAGTCTTCCTCAATCACCGCAGTAAAGAACTGCCATGATCTTGTCTCTGTCAGAGTTGTTTTCCATTGCTGTACCCCCCAACAACTATCATCTTGTGTCTGTCCGAGTCATCGATCGCCATTTGAAGGCCGCCCCTAACACGCTGGTGGGGGTCGCCAATTTGGAAGCAGCTTCTTCTGATGGTGGCTGCTATCAGACAGATGCAGCCACGACACAACCCCATCCCGTTACACAAATAAAACGCTCTCACACAACTCAGTCTACCGACCCATTCTGCAAGTACTAAGTATGCGCCGCCAGCTGAATATCCAGCACTCAACTCTTCTCCATCTCCCTGAAGCTTGGTGCGCAATTCATGAGCTGCAACCTACACGAAACTGCAAGTTGCAATTGGCTCCATCCTCTTCGGACGACTTCAGTCCTGCACCACTCCTACACTGTCAGCCGGAAGACGCGCTCCCGACCTCTGCGTCTGAAGAGCCTCACTGGACTCACACGCTGCAGACAGGGCGCAGCTTGGGGACCCATCCACTGGCGGTCACAGCAGATCTGCAGCACGACCTAGCCAACAAACGCTGCAGCTGGGTGGCAAGCTCGCTCGCGTGTTTCCTCGAGCACCGCCACCATTTCTGGCGGCAACAAAAGAAGAGCTGCGCCGCTAAGGCAGCATTGGGCTCTGCGGAGAGGACGCCACGCTGGCGGGAGCCTTCACCTCTCTGGCGGTACGCGAAGCGCGCACTTCAGAACACTGCGCCACGGCGTTGGTTCTGTCCGCCCTGCCGAGGCCACACTCCCGGCTCAGTTCACCGGCGATTGAGCCCATCGCGTCATCGTGGCGCACAGCATCCGTCAGTCCACAGCAGGAGCACGCCGCCAATGCAGATTGCAACGTCACTGCGCACTCCTCGCCGCTCCCCTCTGACGGCTGACGGGTGTGCTCATCTCCGCCGCCTGCACGCGACTACTGCGCAGTGAGAGACCGTGGGCACATGCACCGGACGATGGGAAGAAGGCGAGGTGAAGGTACTGGCTTGCGGGCGGATGGTGGTGTGGCGGTGCATGGTATTAGGAGGGGTGCTAGGGGAGTGAAGATGCTGTGTAAGGGGCTGTTTAGATGAAGATGAGTGAGGGGCTTTAGGAGTGAAGACGTTTGAGTAGTGGGCCGTTTGGGAGTGAAGATCCCTGAGTGAGGGGTGTTAGGGAGTGAAGATGCTGAGTGAGGGGTGCTAGGGGAGTGAAGATGCTGAGTGAGGGGCGCTAGGGGAGTGAAGATGCTGAGTGAGGGGCAGGAGATGCCTGGAGATGTCAGTGCGGGCGGACAGCAGCTTGTTGACATGCTCCGGAGAGAGCCCCGGATTATTTTGTAGAGACGTGCTGTATGATAGCACGATATCCTCAACACTCTCGGCAGAGGCAATTTCCCGCAGGTCCGTCATCTTCTGGGTGTGCTTCATAATCTGCACGCGAGAAGAACGGAAGATAGCCCCGCTGATGCCTGGTGCTCGACTACGTGCGCGGGCGCATGCGCAGTCCGCCTTGCGTGCACATCTTTCCCAAGCGGCACCAACAATTTCACCCGACTGGCATGGAGTCATAGGCCTGGCGTGAGCTGACCTTAGGCTTGGCGGGCATTGAGTCGAAGGTTGTCACAGGCCTGGCGTGACTTTAGACTTGATGGGCATTGAGTCGAAGTTTGTCACAG
>LGRX02006114.1:0-37455 GCA_001247695.2 Cymbomonas tetramitiformis
CTCCGCCTCCGTCTCCTCCACCTCCGGGCACGGTCACGGTCGAGACGGTGGAGTCGTCTGTTTCGTTTGCCTCCCTCGATATCAACAGCTTTACTGACGAGAGCTTCGCGGCTTCATTCAAAGCGAGCTTCAAGGCAGAAATGGCCGCCGCCGCTGGAGTGTCGACCACGGACGTCACCATTCTAAGCATCAATGCAGGGAGCGTGAGTGTGAGCAGTGTGATCAACTTCCCGGAAACTTCGACCATGACCTCGTCCACATTTGCCACAACCCTCGAAAGCAGCCCCACCGCCATCTTCGCCAGCGCCGACTTCGTGGAATTAGCAGGCAACGCCTCTGCCGACAGCGTTGGCATATCCACTACTATTGTAGTGTACAGTCCGCCTCCCCTCCACTTCCGCCGCCACCCCCGCCACCCCCACCTCCTCACCCGCCGCCGCCACCCTCCCCCTCCGCCACCCTGTCCACCATGCCACCTCTGCCCCCACCACCGCCTCACCGCCTCCCACAACCCTCTCCCCCCACCTCACCGCCACCAAATCCCTTACCGCCACCGCCCAGCCCGCCGCCGCCCACCTTCCCCTCCCCTCCTCAACCACCTCCTACGCCTCCCCCAGCGCCATGCATTTCTAGCAACACATGTTCGCCCCCTCCACCCTCACCACCCCCACCTCCATCTCCACCTCCCCCGCCCTCCATTTCCACCCCCCTTGCCCCCCTCCTCCTCTTCCACCTCCCCCCACCCCGTGCTCTCCGCCCCTACCGCCGCTTCCTCCAATTCCTCCAAAGCCCTAGCCCGCCACCCCCACCTCCCCCCGCCTCCTCCTCGCCCTTCACCGCCACCTCCTCCTTCACCTCCTTCCTTCACCCCCCCGCCGCCATGTCCACCACCACCTTCTCCTCCTCCTCCTCCCCCTGCTCCTCCCCCTCCGCCACCCCCTCCCCCGCCTCCCTCCACCACCTCACCCCACCCCCACCCCACCGAGCCCTCCCCTCCCCCCGGGAACAGTCACCGTGCCTTCGGTGACTTCGCTGATCACTTTTTTTTCCCTCGACCTCGCAGCTTTCGATGATGCCGAGTTCCTTGAAACTTTCACCCAGGACTTTAAGCTTCATCTCGCGGAGGCGGTGGGGATCCCCACCAATGACGTCATCATCGTTCAAATCAGCGGTGGCAGTGTTGCGATCGACACGCTCGTGCGCTTCCCAGACACCGCCGCCATGTCACCCGACGACTTTGCTGCGGTCTTGGAAACTTCGCCTAACAGCCTTTTTGCCAGTGAAGCGTTCTTCGACCACTACGGAGACGCCAACTCTTCCATGGTTAGCCACGACTCTCTCTGTCGCCGTTTACTCTCCGCCCCCCTCCCTGCCCCCTCCTCCGCCCTCCCCGCCACCCCTCCCCCACCTCCTCCTCCGAGCCACCTATCCCACCCTTGCCTTCCCCCCACCCTCCCGCCACCCCCACCTTTCCTGCCTCCACCGCCCCCCTCGCCTCCACCGCCCCATCACCCTCCGCCCCGACCCCCTCCCCCCACCCATGCCCCGGTCGTGGTGACTACCGTCAGCGCGCATATCGGTCACGAGGGGGGCTCCATAGCTCTCACCGTGGGTGCTGGATTCAACGTGACTGACTTCCGGACGCGACAAGATGACGTGGTGCTGACCATCCCAGAACACGTCCTCCCATCCTCCACACCGGATGTGCTGATCAACGTGACGGAGGTGCTGACCCCAGCAGCCCTGGAGGTTGCGCTTACGACGGCCCTTGCTGGAGACTCGGAGCGCTACGCACGACTCGTGAGCCCCCTGATCCAGCTCGAGCCGCAGGGGCTCCGTCTTGAGCCGCTCTCGGCAACTGCGTCGGCATCCACCACGACCACGACTCTGACCATACCCTTCGAGCAGCCTGCAGTGCGCGAGGCGGTGGCTGTGCTGCGGTCTGCCAACATCACTCTCGGCATGGTATGGGAGGAAGTGCCTGCGGAAGACGTCGTCTTGGTAGCAAGTGCGCACGGGACCCGCTGAGCCCTGCATCTCCTCCCCACGTTGTTTGCACTGTGCCTTTTTATTTTCACACGGGGTGGTGAAGATGGAAAGAATGCAATGCTGATGTTATTCTTTCACAGACATGCGGGATCCCTAGACACAATATACTGTAGCGTGCGTTGTTAAATCACTCCAGGGCGGCGCCGCGCGCTGGTCGACTGATACTCCTTGATCTGCCTCAGAGTAATCAGTTAGCCATACTGTAATATAGTATTTCGTGAGGGATTCATGATTACAGAGCAAGCGAACATATCTGCAATCATCGCGCGCATTACCATAACTACACACTTCATGCACCCCGCCTTGCCGTGTCGCGGCACTATCGGTTCAGCAGGGTTCAGAGTTTCAGGGGGTTGGGGTTTTACACTTTAGAGTTTCATTCAAGTTTCAGAGTTTCAGAGGCTATAAATTTTAATATTTCATTCAGGAATCATCAGAGCTTCAAGGGGTTAGGGTTTTTTAGGGGTTCATTCAGGGTTAAGAGGATCTGGGGTTTAAAGTTTTAGGGGTTTATTCAAGATTTGGAGGTTCTGGGTTATTTGTTTTAGGGGTTCATCAGGATTCATCATAGTTTCAGAGGGTGGGGGAGGTTAAGCTTTCATGCAGGGTTCAGAATTTCCAGGGGCTGAGGTTTTAGGATTTTATTCAGGGTTTGGAGTTTCAGGGGTTTGGGGTTCTAATTAAGATTATTAAGTCATCGCTTCATGGAAAGATATGCCCATTTCATGTGTAAGTGGCTGAAGCGCCAATAAGAGCAGCTCGTCCAAGATACACAACGAGACCTCTCGCGCCGTAAACGGCAAGCAAGAGTCACTACGAATCATGATGTATGCAGTAATAACGTATGTGCATGATTTGTGAATCGCATGGCAATGCGGGAAGAAGTGGTTTGCCGGCACTCGGCATCACGAGCAGCGGGCGCGGGCACGGGAGTGCTTGCAACACAGGTGAAAGCAGCGTGGGCGTGTCGGTGGCCAATATCCCGGTCACCTCCTTCGGGGTCTTTGCGGTGGTCGCTCTGACCCGCTGCTTCGACGGACAGCGCAACGGCGCCGAGACTGACGTGGACTGCAGCGGGGACTGCAGCGCGAAGTGCCTGAACACTCAGCAATGCCTGGCGGGCGACGACTGTTGCAGCGGGAGCTGCAGCCTCATGGGGGTCTGTACGGCGGTGTTCGACTCGAGCAGCATCCAGTGCTTGGAGACAGCCGAGGTGAGTGATGCGCTGAGCAACGCGAGTGCAGAGCTTGAGCGCGCGCTGGCAGCCGAGGAGCCCACCGCCGCGCTGCTCGCCTCCCGCGCATCCGTGGGGAGCTCCTTCGACAGCGCCATCTCCGCCGAATTGCTGGCCCAGGTGCGCATGCCTCCCCGTCTGCCGGTACCTGCTGAGGGCATGATGATGTGACACAAACACACGCAGGTTAGGATTTTCAGACAAGCAGAAATTACGTTCGACTTCTTGGACAAATTTCAGCACGATTGTTTGCAGCAAACTCACTTGCCTCACGCTCCCCCGGACGGTTTCTGAGTCCCCGACCTCGTGAATCGATCCATGATTATATACCTTTGAGAATGATGCACAGTGCGTACTTCAATCATGCAGCAGCTAGCTAGGTCGGTGTGTTTGAATTCGCTCCTGGTCCGTGAATCGTCACCGATCGCTCCAATTATACGACCAACGACGCTCCTTGAGTACAACAGAAGCACTATACCCCTCGTCATACATGCAGTACTGCATGCATGCCAAATCCAATTCACAGCTCACGGACTATCTTCTGGGTGGCAGTGCATGATGGTTCCTTGTTCGAACCACGCAGATTCTGGCCACCTGCCAGGGCGAATGCACCGCATTTCTGGCCGCCCAGGGCGTGCCGCTTCTCGCCCCGCCGCCTCCACCGTCCACATCCGCTTCTTCCGCATCGCTAGATGCTCCGACCACGACCCCTCCACCGATCCCGCCTGCCCCGTCAATCTGGGAGCGCATGGAGTGCGACAGCGACATCACCGAGGTTCTCGACCAGACGGAAATTGACGAGCTGCTGGATCGCTGTGAGGCTGCGACGCCGGCGCCGGACTGTGGCGCCCGGCTGCACCTCTTCGACTACCGCTCCTTCGACGGCGCGTGCAACAATCTGAACAACGCCACTGCGCAGCGCTTTGGAGCGGCAGGCACGCCCCAGCCGCGCCTCCTCGGCGCCTCCTCCGAGGGCTCCCTCAGGGGCAAGGCGGTGTACGACGCCACCAGCCAGATTCGTCCCCACAAAGACCAGCTCTCCATGGGAGAGGACCGCGACTTCGGGTGCCCGGTGGGCGCCTCGGCAGGGCGGGGCGTTGCCTTGCCCAACCCGCGTGGCATCAGCCTCGCGTTCATGAGTCCGATTGTAGAGGGCGGCGACGGCACACAGCCAGGGTGCAGCGCCGTGGGGCGTCCGTGCAATGACCGGGGAGAGTCGGACGAAAACTCGGCGTGCACCTGCAACACGCACATGCTGATGGAGTGGGGGCAGTTCCTGGACCACGATGTTGTGCACACGCCGCAGCTGGAGCTCGGGGCGGATACCTGCGCCACGTGCAGCGCCGGCGCAAATCGCACTAACCTGTGCTTCCCCGTCCCGGTGAAGGAGGATGACCCGGAGTTCGGCGGCGCGGGGTGCATTAAGGTGACGCGGTCCGCGGCGGCGTGCGGGACGGGGCTTGGAGCAAAGAAACACCGGGGAGCCGACCGGACTCTCTTCCAACAGCAACGCCAGCAGATCAACAGTATCACCTCTTATATCGATGGTTCCCAGGTATATATGATTGTAAGCATTGCGGCTTCACGTCGGCAACGTTTCCGTTCATTCAGAGTCATCGACCTGTGACAATATCCTACGAGCAAATCTGAAGCGTGTCGCGTGACGAGATACAACATACATGCTGTGAACAATGAACGTAACATATCATGAGCAAACCTGAAGGAGAGTGCCAATGCTGCATACTGCATGTACGGCATAATTATGACAAGCATGGGAGTGAGGCAGTGCATTCATACAGTAAGTATGTAGAGGAGCATCCCGTAAGCGAACCACATAAAAGATAAAGCAGGACAACTTGCCTATTGCGGACTTATCATCGCAGTGCCAGGTATTGATTATAGTTGCGGAATACACCCCGTCCGCTGCCGGAGTCATGCAGTGGAGTGTCATGTGACTGTTGTGTCGGTGGCTGGCATGAAGCAGGTCTATGGGAGTAGTCAGAACCACAGCAATAGCCTCCGCACCTTCAGCGGGGGTCGAATGCGGGTGTGCAACGCCGCGTGTCTCACGGAGCGGCTTGCAATGCACGGGATAACCCTCCCGGCCGAGGAGATCGAGGAGCTTGGCGATTTCCCTCCATTTAAGGACGATGGCTCGGCCGACCTCGCACAATGCCACGGGGAGCTCGAGGCACCTTCCCACGCCCGACTGCCTAGGCAGCCACCAGCTGCCACTGTCCCGCCCGGCTACTGCTGTCTGTCCACCTCCTTCTTGATTTCGTGTATCGTGCAGACCCTACCACCAATTTGCATGTGTGGCATACCCCCCATGCCATGCATGCTCGCCTGCGATGCAAGCAAACCTGCATTCAGCTCACTCACTTTGCATCTGTCAACACGACAAGAATACATGCTAGCTGCCTTGACGTGCATATGTGTACTCGAACAAGCATGATTGTGCATGCATGTTCGGGACATGATTAAGCCGACTAAACCGGCTCCATGATTCTAGTGTTGACCGCCATCAATACGTTTTGACCGTCATGATAAGCCCGCTGCATAATTATCAGATTTTCCCGCCTGCACATACACGGCATACTTGGTTCGGCACCGCATGCATGCTTACTCAATATGTGTTTGGTGTGTGCAGGTGGAAGACTCGGACGCAAAGTCTTGTGATGCCGGAGGTCAGCTGAGCAGCATCGCCAGCACCTGCAACTCCACCTGCTCCACGAAGCTCGTGGCCAGCAGCGGGAACTGCCAGGGGCTCGGGTGCTTCCAGGTGGGGGACGAGCGCGGGAACGAGAACGCCGGGCTGCTTTCCATGCAGACGCTCTTCCTGCGCGAGCACAACCGCCTCGCCGACATCCTCAGCGCCAACGCCAAGCAGAGTGGAGTGCCCTGGAGTGATGAAGACGTATTTCAGGTATCCACTCCGTCGTCACCACTACTTTGAAGAACAACCATGGCTTGTCGTCCCAAGTTTCTTGCGATTGGGCATCGCACCAAAGCGGTGCAACGATGCCATTCTCAACCCGAAGTTTGCTTTCCCCACAAGCAACGCATCTCGTGCGCGAGCCGAAACGCAGACAACGTTCACATTTCAAGGTATGGTTTACCGGAGGTCAAAATTAGCATAAAAATTCCCAAAAGTTTTTATCTGATAAATAGGTTGGCTGAACATATCTAAGCATATTATGCACTTCGGGGAGTCAAGTGGTTAAGGCATGAAGAAGTTATGGTCGATACCGTTCCGCGATCTCCCATACTTAACCATACTTAAGCACCAACTAAAAACACATATATCTCGAGATCTAGATCTGGTAATTTTATGCTACTAATGTTGACCTCCGGTAAACCATACCTTGATTTACCTATCGAAGATACCAAGCTCTTGGATTCGATTGAGGAGCGATTTTGTTTATAATATTTCTAATTATGTGCCAAACTAATGCAGTAGCCCGGATATACCTTGTGTTTGATCGACACGCGTTTCTAAGTAAGGCAATGCCGTGACGGTGTCCTCATTCAAAGATGCTCGGAATCGCGAACGAAGGTGACGTTTGCAAAAATGGTTTTATGAATATGCATAGCATCCAATATAGCACACTCAAAACAAAATTGACATGCGCACATCCGATGATACGCTGTGAAGGTTGGTTCTCGGTCGCTTCCCACATCCCGTGCGTCGCCCTCCCTCGGACCATGCCGGTGCGTGCCTTCGCCTCGAGTGTGATTATAGCGCCGCAAGCCATCCGGATCGCCTGGTCCGGCACCGCCGTCGGATCGATGTAAGTTTGCACTGCTGAGGAGGGTTATGACCGCCTGCCGAGTTGGCGCACCTTTTCCAGCACCACCCCCACCGTCTCGGTGCACAATGCCTCGCATCTCCGCATGCTGTGTGCCGAACGATGCCCATCCTTCGCAGGCAGGGAGGTGCTAAACACTGCCCAGTCCCAGCTACAGTTGTGGTTGTCGATGTATTTATTGGTCAGGTCACAGGTCCGTGGCAGATCCGACCCGATGGGCCTGGTATCTCTCCGGTCATCCTCCAGTCCAGTATAATTATGCAGGGTACATCGATTGGCGCAGTCCACGCTGGTGTCTGGTCGCAGGCTCAGTGCACAGCCCGCACGTGGGCCGTATCTCTAGAGCTCATCAAGTGCTCCGGAAGCTTCTGCAGCCGCCCTTCATCCAAGATGGTGATCGCGTTGCAGGGAGCAGCACGCGCGCCTTTGGGTTGCCTCCAGCTCCAAGTGTGTGATGTGCCAGTTGCGCATCTCGTCTGACCGGAAACCTCTCGCGGGGAACTTCAGGTTCAGCACTCCTCCCCAGGCCATCATCGAAGAGTCTGTGTGCACCTTCGCTCTCGTCGGGGATCTCCAGATCTTGCGCCCGTTCCACCTGCTCATCACAGGCAGCGTGGACCACCATTCTAAGTCCCCCCGAGTTGCACGCGAGATCTTTACCTTTGCTTTCCAGCTGCGTTTCTCTGCCAGCACGAAGTAGAGCTCCCGTAGGTAGAGCCGCGCCGCTGGTACTGCTAAGTACACGGATTGGCAGAGTCCCGTGAAGGAAGCCAGTCTCCGATTTCCCGGCAGGAATCCACCTCCGATTTCTCGCTGCGTCGCACAGGATCTCCTTCGCCCTGGTGTGGATTTTGTGCACCCGTTACACGGAATTGTCCCAGCTTCAGGTCCACCTCCAAACCGAGGTGCTCCACCACCTGTGTAGGCTCCCATTGGCCTTTCTTCTCGTTCCGCTGTAGGCCTAGTCGATGAAGCACCTGTTGAACTTTTTCTCGACGCAGAAAGCCTTCTCGCTGAGAGTCGACCACCACCAAAAAATCGTCCATGTACGCTAGTACTCGCATTCCGCTGTGACGGTTCGCGTTCTCGCCAGCACCACCTGCTCTGCGACGGACTGGCCATCGCTGTCGTACTGCGGAACCGTCCCGCAGCCTCCTGATTTCTCTGCGATCTTCCGCTGCCGTTGGAGAACGTAGAGCTTCCACCATCACGCGTACAAACTTGCAGAACACCCTCGAAGCATCGTTCCACCCGAACGGCACCGCTGAACATTGAAGCAGCTCCCCTTGCAGGTCGAATTGCATGAAGCGTTGAAAGTCCGGGTGGATCCCCAGCGCATGAAAACCGTCCAGGAGGTCGAAACTGAAGCACCAGTCGCCCGGCTTCGCCAATCTCCTTAGTTTCTTCAGCGTCTCCATCTTCACGCGATTCTTCACACACCACTGGTTCAGCCATCGGAACTCTACCACCAGTCTCCACTTGTTCGTACCCGGTTTCGGCGCTAAAAAAGCACGAGAAACATGAGATCTTCTCGTCGCTCTCGTCCAGGCACCGTTCTGTAGCAGCCTTTCCTTCTCCGCGTCCAGCCACACCTGCTGCTGCCGCGTAGCATCCCTCAGTGACATACCGTGGTCGAACGGAGGCGGAGGCCCGCGCTTCCACCTCAACTTCGCCCCGTGAGTAATCCACTGCATCACTTCGGAACTGGCGCCTGCCGCGCGCCATGCTCCCCTCCGCTGTCTCACCTGCTGTTGCACGGTGAGTTTTCCCCGACCAGCGCCCGGAGAGGGTTGTTGCGCTGGACAGGGTGACGGCACGCACATCTCACATCGGCCGCGGGCTTTCCGCCCCGGCCCTTGCCGCCTTTGTCGGTAGGCTTCTTACCGTCCTTCTCCTCGTACTTCTTACGCCGCTCGTTCTCCTTCCAGCGCTGGTCCCGGTCCCGTGGATCTTTCACGACCCGCGTTTCCGCATTCGCTGCATTTTTCGACGTAAGGCTCAGCATTGCCTTGCCGCGGTTCTTGTCGAAGTCGTTCAGCCACTGCTGCAACACCTCGTCCGCCACCACGCCGTCTGCTGCCTGGTAGACTCTGTCCTCCACGAACTGCAGTTTAGCACGTAGAGCGTCCGATCCTCCCCGCTGTGAAGATCCAGGCTCCTGCTCCAGCTGCCCGCGCAGTTCCAGCATCGTCCACCTGTTGCACAGCATCGCGTACACGCCGTGCACAGAGTTGGTCACTGCGTGGAAAGGTTTTTGCCACTCGCTGCCCGACAAATCGCAGTCCTCGTTCACGTCCAACGTCTCGTTGCATTCGCACACCACGTCGTGCAAATAAGACAGCGCCGGAGCCAAAACCAGGCACTCGTACTTCATTGAGGAGTTGGACTTCTTGGAGAGAGCGTCGTACGTCTTGCTGCCGTGCAGGTCGTACAACTGAGGCATTCTCGATGTCAGCGTAGCCGGCCGCGGCGGGAACGGGTTGATTGAGGCTGCTGGCACGTACGCCAGCTTCCTCCTTCTCTCCAGAAGTTGCTCGGCGGTCTTGGCTACGGTGTCCGGGTCAGAAGTCCCAGGCTTCGCTGCCACCTTCGCCTCCAACTCCACGTTGATTTGTGCTTGTCGGTGAAGCTCATCACGCAGCAGGCGATGCTCCTCTGCCTGCTGCCTCTGCATTTCAAGCAGCTCCCCTTGCTGCTTTTGCATGATCAGAATTTGTTGCATCAACACGTCCTGTGTGGACAGTGCTGCGGGGGAAGGGGAAGCCTGCCCGATGTCTGGCTTCCCCGGGAGGGGAGGGAAATCCTCTGGAGTCTTGCCCTTAGCATTTCCAGCCATTCTTCTCCCTCAAAGGAGTCACAGTGTAGTCAATCGTACTGCCGTAGCCGATGTGAAGCCGTCGTTTGCAGTCGTAAACGCCGTCTCCGCGACTTCGCTGTTAGATCTCCCGTCGTCGTTCGATCGCCGTCGTACAACCTAGTGGTCTTGTCACTACCTACTCTACTGTTTACAGGTGAAACAGGTGAAGAAAATCTTACAAAATCAAATTTGCAGTGTGCCTCACAGAGTTCCGTAGGTACCCGTGAAGTTCCTGTTTGCAAGAGCAAAAGGAACAGAGCTGAACAGGCGTGTCGCTTCGTGGCTACGTGTACATCCTGTTTGTGTCACGGAGCTACATGTGTCATTCGGCTCTACTGCAGCAGGAGTCACAGATTCTGAAAGTCTGAAACCACAAGAATTCTGTTGCACTCCAATATGAACAGATTTGGAGGCTTTCTGCAGTGATGAACGACTTATTTGCTGCTGAACGAATGACCTCGCTCGCGATTCTAGTGAGCTGGATGCCTTCCTTGTTTGTACAACAGTACCGCGCTTTATGGTTTTCTGGATTTTTGGGACATGGATGTTTGACCTTGGACATACATCATACATTCAATGTCAAAAGCATGTACCAACACATTTGCTCACACGCAGTATTCGCTATTGATTGAACATATCATGCGCAAGCAAGGAATTAATGCAAGGGTGACCAACACAAGCCAACCACAATGTAAATGTTTACTCTTTACGAATTGTTTACTTTGATAAAAAACAGCTAGCATTTTAGTTCCTAGGTGGTTGTCATGTCAGACTTGATAGGCAAAGGGGTCCCAGGAGGGGTCAGAGCAGGCCCCAAACCTGGGTCTGTCTGGCCCCCTACCTCCTGGGTACCCCCTCCCCCTTCCATTTTCTCAGGTTGTGGGCGGGTGGATGAACAAATTCTGAGCACTGGTCAGACTGAATTTTTACTCTGTGGGCTCCATTAGTGTGGCGGGAGTCTGAATGTTGCTGCTTCTCCAAGAGTGAGCTGCAACCTCTGCATGAAACTACTTCTAGTCGTCCCTACAAGTCGGCTAGCTAATCATCACTCTCTTAGGATCTATATAAGAGATGGCATCTCTCCTCTAGTCCTGTCGATGATCACTATGTGTCCTTATCATCTAGCTTGGTGATGTGGCTAGTCCACAGCCCTACAACTTAGCCATCCAGAACAACTCGTCTCGTCCCTTGGTTGTGTGCGTCATCGAAACACATCTAAGGGCACACCCCAACTACATTCCTCAACTTAACAGGAGCTGCTGCTGGCTGGGTGTTTGGCCCCAGCTTAAGGCCCCAAAATAAGAGATTAGATTCCTAGAGACCCGGGCCTGGGTTCTTAATGGAATCTGGCTCTGTTTGTCTCAAAATTGTCAGGGTTCCAAGCCTGGAACAACAGGGGCAAAGCCGGGAATCCTTAAGTCCCCAAAATGACCCCAATTAACCCTTTGCAGTCTTAATTTCCAATTAATGCCCCGCCCTCTTACTAAGCGAACTTTGTCGTAAATTCATATTGTGGTCGTGCGCTGATCTATATCAAAGACTCTAGCTGCATGTTGGTTTAGGTTTTATTAGAAGGGCTTGACAAGAGCGGTATGAAATCAGGGCTCAGAAATAAATGGTTCGGTTATGGTAATAATGATAATAATGTATCGATGCATCTTAATCCACGCACACCTCTATGCTCCACATCAATTCGAGAAAAAGTATATGTTTGCGATGCACACTCAGATATTCGTGCATCTGGCTGGGCTCTTCCATCCACAGCCTCCACACCAATTGAGGGCAGCCGTACCATGCAGTGAACGAGCAATGCAATACCGAGAAAGCACTAGCTCGACCGGTATTTCGAGTGATAATATATTTGAGAGTTGCGCCTTGATTGATTACCTGAGGGTGGCTGATAATATGCTTTGATCATCTGGAAATTGCACCTGTCGGTGGTGACATATAAGGAATCAAGTGCTTCATCATGATTCACACATTCTGTGCATGGTGCTAGCGCACAGAGCTACATCTCTGTCTGCTCGGACACTTCGATTCTTGACCACTTGTCACAAACTCATGACGCCAGCTCTCTTGGATGCCAGTTCGAACTGACACCGTCACTATTTGCATCTCAGCAGCTAATATCACATTTGAAACCACTATAACTCCGGGGGCTCCAGTGTAAACAGGATGACGACTTCGGTTGATGAGTCATCCATATAAACTTGCTCGTTGCGGTATTGCTGCGATAAATCTGACCGAGCATCATTGGTGCCGCCGCGCAGGAGGCGCGCAAAATGGTCGGAGCCGAGATGCAGATTATCACTTACAAAGAGTATCACCCGGCCAACATCGGAATTAATGGTTTCCACCAAATTCGAGAAATGACCGATCTGGACTTCGAGAAATGCCCCAGCAAACGCACAGGAGACGCAGACGACGCCGGCGCCTGCAACTGGCACGACCCCGGGGTGGATGCCTCCATCACAAACGAATTCTCCACTGCAGCCTTCCGCTTCGGGCATACTCAAGTGAGCCGCCGCGCCCCATAATAAGCGCACTCCCATGCTCAAACATCTCTGACAAGATAGGACGATGATACAGTATGCGACCAAGTGTGCACAGTTCATGAATAGCTAGCTAGCACGCATGGCTCTTTTGAATAATGCGGCGTAGTACTGCTGCAGTAATACACAACACAGTATCTCACCTGTTTCTTGTGATATGTAGCAACGAAACTACGAAGCCAAAAATCCTCGATCTCACTAAAGTTACCCACTCGCATAGAACTCTAATTGAATGCGAGGTTAAACCTCTTCGATATGGTTATATATATGAGTATACATACATGTGTCGCACAACGTTTGAGAACCCACACAGTACTGTAAGACTCCAACGCCTGCCATGAAAATATATGACACAAGAGGGACCTGTCGGCATGAATTGTAATGTGCGATGAGTTCACTATGATTGTGTTAACTTGCCTGCCAGGTGGCGGACTCTTTCGAGCGCTACGACGAGAACTGGGTTGATCACCCGAGCGGCCACCTCGCTCTGCGGCGCGCCTTCTTCAACACCTCCAACGTGCTTCTGGGTGGCGGCATCGAGCCCCTGCTGCGTGGCCTCTCCCAGCAGCGCGCCGGCGTGCACGAGCACCGCCTGGCGCGCGACCTTGCGAGCCACCTGTTTGGCGCGCCGGGGCCCAAGGGCCTGGACCTGGTGGCGCTGAACATCCAGCGCGGGCGAGACCACGGCATCCCCACCTTCAACCACTTCCGCCGCTGGGCAGATCTACACCCGCTGAACGACTTCCGCTCTCCGTGGGGTTTCATTGGCGGTGTGAGTCACGGCCCTGGGGGGATCCACGACGACCCAGCAGTGACCGACGCGTTGCATGAGGCGTATGCCGGCGACCCGGACCAGCTGGATGCCTGGGTGGGGCTCCTGGCGGAGAAGCGGCTGCGCAGCTGGGAGTGGGGCCAGACCCTGACGAAGGTCCTCGGGGAGCAGTTCCGGCGGCTGCGTGACGGGGACCGCTTCTACTGGACCAACACCGGTGTGTTCACCCGCAACCAGCGCCTCGCGTTGAGGAAGGTGACGTTGGCGGGCATCATGTGCGCCAACACGCGCATCGACGAGATCCAGCCCAACGTGTTCAAGCGCCCCGATTTTATCAACAGCGCCACTGGCTTCGGATCCGTTCCGTTCCTTTACCCGTGCACTCAGGCGTCGCGGGCGAATGGGGGATGCTACATGGTGGAGAACGCGAGGAATAGCCGCGTGCACTGCGATAGCCTCTTTGCGCTGGACGAGGAGAGCCTGAGCGCCAGGTGGCGGGAGCCACGGGCGGCTGGAAGAGATGGCCAGCGCAACACCCCGGTTCCATCGGGCGCGCCGGTAAGATACGCAGCTTCGACGCCATATCATGTTGACCCAATCCAAATCGTTTTCATACGAGTGACGTCTGGCGTAGCGTGAATGCTAGATCCAAATCGTTTGAACGAAATCGCTACTTCAACAGCAGTGATTGCTCATTGACTGGAGAGAGACGTCTGAGTCGTCACAAGCTGACAAGCGAGCGAGTGAGAGTGATGATAGAACTTTGGAATCAGGGGCTGGGAGAACCAGCCTCATCATCTGCACACAACCTCCCCCCCCCTCCCCCCGATGTTTTATGCGAAGGTGCGGCCGAAGAGGATCATCGAGACTGCTGCTGGCAACTTCATTTGCTTCCTCGTTTACACTCGTGTTAATAATGGAATCATCTGAAGGGTTGTGTGCAGCGTACGGTGTGCATTTCTGTGTCGCATGTGCTCGTGGAATGCCGTTGGCCGTTTGCTTTGATATTGGTTTTCTACAATCATACGGATGCTTTGCGGTCGCCCGCTCGTTGACTTTGTGTTCTTGTGTAGGCGTAACTGAGCCTTTATTATCAACGAACCCTATAAATCCGACGACTACAGATGCTCCGTCGTCGCTGTCTAGCGGATCTGTTGCTGATGAGTGTTTGAGCGGACAGTTATCATCGCAAGACTTTTTTGCTTCCTTCGCCAAAAAGTTTCCCACAGATGGATCCCTGGTGTGCGTGTGATGATGATGCTGTAGTATATTCCTGTCTATGATATGCAGACTGCTGGGTATGCTCCGATATGAATTGTAGCTGACCACGCACTGCAAGCATTGGTTTGGCTTGTAGCTAGCCTGGATGATGGCATTGTCAAAAGTGCACTGTGCTGAAGAAATGTCATATAAAAGTAATGCGATGAAATTTACGCGCGTTCATGGATGAAGATAACCTGCTGTCTACAACTGTGCTCCCATTGTGAAACGCGGGATATCATGTTACTGTAACCGGCCTCCTTATGTACGCCATTTATTGAAATATGAAGTGCGGCGCGTTTGCAGGGCCGTAGAAGCCGGCATTCTCAGGAGATATCACAGCCCCTCGGTCTAGCAACGGCCGTCATGCGGTCACTGCTTCAGACATCAGATGATGTCACAGAGACTTCCTCGGCATCGCCCTTCCCCTTGCAAGGGCACAATAGCATTCCAGGCAACACTGGACCAGATACAGATACGAGCGGAGCAAGGGGTGCGCTGCTGGCAGCTGATGCCGACACATCTCCGGCCAATTTACCCCCAACAACAGCATGTCCAATCTGCCAGGCGATGGTTGGTGCATGCAACATCACCGACGTGCCACCTCAGCAAACTCTCTGGGTGCAATTCGGTGGTCAATTCACCGGGAACCACTCCTCAACCGCCATTCTCAAATCCGACCTCAGCAACAGCGCACGCCACCACCGGCGGATGGCTCAAGCACATTCTCCTCCACAGCTACCAGAAGTTGATAGCACTGCCGGTGATGAGATGGAAGACGGCAGCTTCGACGGCCAGGCTATAGGGGATGGAGATGACATCCACTCCGAAGCCTTCCAACGGGTTTACATTCAGCTGGTAAGAGTCACAGCGTGATGAGGGGAACACGGAACTATGTGTGTGAGGAGAAAATGTGAGAGCCGCGCCTGAAGAACTTGCAGCGCGCTTTGTTTATGGTGGTAGATGTGCTTTCGCAATCTGAAAACCCAACGTGAATGCATCGACCAGTCATCAGTATAATAATATACGAGGCATATTCATATATATTTATACATAATGTTTGGGTGGGTGTGTATATACACACACACATATATATATATATATACTGTACACACACACATATATATATATATATATTGTATATATATATATATAGTTGTATATATATATATACAGTACACGCCCTCGAGTATATATATATATATATATATACAACGAAAAAGGTTGTATATATATATGGACCATCTATAATCATTCTGAATATATATCCTGTGTGTGGCTCGTAGTTGGATGACGTGTACATACGGTACATTCCACTACAACGTGATTTGCTTCTCACATCCACTGGGATGCTGGTGGACTGGCTTTTGTCAGCTGATGTCATGCCATTCAGTGTATGTACATCTGTGTTGGGAATATGTACGACGGAGTTGGTGGTATCTTGTCACGGCCCCGCCCTGCTCCTGATTTGCTTCTCACATCCACTGGGATGATGGTGGGCTGGCTTTTGTCGGCTGATCTCATGCCGTGCAGTGTGTGTGCGTGCATCGTTGGGTGATGTGCTTCAGGTGGCGAAAGCAGCCTCGGTGAATGAAACCGACATTCACTTGAGCGTCAGCCCTGCCGAAGGCTTGCTGACGATGTCCCTGCTGTTTACCGGTGCCTGGGGTGTGAAAGAGGAGGTATACACGGCAACGTCGTATTCCATTGCAGCATATCCAAACAGCAATGATAATGCTGACGGCAGCGGTGGCTCGCCGTCTCCACCTCCTTCAGACAGCGGTGCATCTGCTTCCACCGAGTTCACGTCCGGGGACTCGCTGCCTCCTTCGCCCACGCAGGAGGAAGGCGCCGACGGTCTCTTACAGTCATACAATTCGGCATCGACGTCGACACTCAGCCAAACCAGTGCTCCAATCTCGCTGCGTCAGAGGATCGAGAGCCGGATCTCTCGCAACTTCCGAGGGTCTATCGATGCCGACCTGACACATGAGCAGGAGCTAGCGATCATCGACGTCCACGTCGCCGGGCTGTGGGATCATCCCGGCGGAGGCGTCGTGGCCGACGTGCACGTGCAGTATGCGAACAGCAGCGACATCCTCAGCATGCAAGTGGATCAGAACGGGGCAGCCGGCGGGCTTCCGGAGGATATATCGAGTGCGCTAGAGCGGCTCAGCATCGATCCGACAGCCGAGTTCCTGCACGAGGAGGATCACTTCTTCGAGTCGTTGGCGCCTGTGACTGTGCTACAGGCGCGACATCTTGCTGTTCCTTACTATGATTGTAATGACGATGTATCGTCATGATAGTATGCATGCGCGCATATATATATATATATATATATGCTGCCCGATGTGTAGCTGCTGGGATGATGTGGGTGTGTGTCAATGCATACGACTTGCTATGCGCGCGGTATAATGAAGGTTTGGTCCATCGCCTTACATGGCCGCATCACGCATCTTCCTCGCCGCAGTTGTCGTTGCTCGAACACGGCCAACATGAAAATACATTACACTTTCAGTGAAACGTCGTTGCGATTTACGAATATGATGCACCCTATGATTATTAGATGATTGCATATCGTCGCTTGAGTCATATTACAATGTGCATGAAAATTGTCATCATACCTATAGAGTTGCGTTGAATACAATCATGCAGAAATGGCTGCGCAACATCTAGATCACTCTGGTGAACACAATCATATTAGCATCAGCAACGAAGTAGCAGCCACTTGTCAGCCCATGACATCATTGCTCAGCACACCGCAGAAACGAAGTGATGAGCCCATGGAATCATTGCTCAGCACCCATAAAACCTCTGCAACTGTCTTTCTGACCACACGTCACGCACCGTCCGGAAACATGAGATCTCAGCATTCTACGGTATGCGCATGCTCGAGTTTTGCCACCAAATATTCGGCGGATCGTCGTGAGCAATTCTCCGCTGAGTGTGCAACAGTCATCCAAGATCATCCTTTCCATGGTCGTTTCTGTGTTGACCTTTTTCGTTCCATCATACATGGCAATGTATCGATCGATGTTTTCTCGCTTTATGGATTATTATGATCGAGGCTTATTGGCAGAACATATTTTGACATTTGCAATTATGCGATTGCAGGTTGTCACGGAGGTGCACCGGTTAAATACGACAGTGCACTATCCGCCTGCAAACAGCAGTGCGCACTGGAAAGCCAGTCAGGTGCAATCGAACGCCATGCTGGTCAAACTCAGCATGGAAGTGGCGACCATGTTCGAAACGTCCAGTGGTCAGCCCTTGCTGCCGGGCTTTGGCACCTTCGCGGCCCACACAGTGGCACATGGATCCGGATCGCCCCCTATAGCCCCTCTCCTCCCAGAAGCATCGCGGCCGTTCGACATGGATAGCAATGAGTTACTCGAAGAGGACATCAGAGAAGACCCGGTGATCGATGTGTGGATTGTCACAGTCGCCGTCGTTGCCGGCAGTGCCGGTGTTATGATGGCGATGTTCGTTTGTTTCGGGATCTATCGCCATGGAGAAACGCTTCATGTGGTGATGACACCACTGAAATTCAATGGTTTTGACGACGACGCTGATTCTCATGCACGACTCTCAGGTAGCGGTGCTAAGCCGGGGATCGATGAGGACAGTCCAGATGCCGAAGATGAAGACTCTTCTACAGCAGGATCAAAGGGGGAGACCGAGAAGGTGCGATTTAACTGATCCGAATTGCAATGCCGATGATTGTGCACTGCTATGGCAGCAAACAATTATGAATAATACGCTCGTACCATGATGAGCACACTCACATCTTGGTCTGTGAACCTGTATCCGATTGCACCTTAGTCAGGGATGCAAGTGGGTGTATGTTTTATATCCTGCAAGCATTCCGGACCAGTAAAGCCATAACTTAATCTTATGACGACAGTGTCAAGATTGCTATGACTCACTAAGGATGCACACGGCTGTATGATTATGTCCGGGATTAATACAAATACGACAAACTATCCGGGAGTAAAGGCTCACGCTATTTTGGGGCCCGGGGATGTAGATTGTTTTTTGCGGAATGAATGGTATGGCGAATTGATGCGTCTGTGACACTCAAATGCTCTACCTCAGCCAAGTCACGTACAAAGCTTGGTTACGTTCGGATCGTGGCCCAGGTTCTGTGCAGTGGAAACCTTAGGAGCTCTACCTGGTGTGAGGTCAGGAGCATACAAGATAGAGGAAACACTATTTTGCAGGAATGTGACAATACCAATCCGCAAATGAAACTTTGCACTTTTGAGAGGAATAATGGCCTTCAGATTACGCAATCTTCAGTGTGTCGCTGTCACGTTTTTGTCGTCGTTTTTACAATAGTCGTCGCTTTTGGCAATTTCCAGTTTCAATCATTACTTACTAAATATGCAATTTTAGGTCATCTGGTATGGCATGTGAGTAAAAACGCTCTTGCTCAAACAAGGCGCATACCCCCTTCCTCTAAAAACTAAAATACAGTAGGTAGACAATTTTTTCAATGTTCGTAACCAATATGTGCATATTCATCACACGAATAGCTTTTTTTAAGCTATCATTTGACCCCATCCGCAACCGCATCAGCTTCGTTTGCAGTCGAGACTGCAAGCTAAGTAGGTGGTTTAAGATGGGGTTGACCCATGGCATGAAAAGCTTTACAACCGAGGGGCTTTCGTGCGTGTTAGCGCAAGAAACCTTGCACTGATATGGAGGATAGTAGTATTAGTGAAGGACAATCGTCAAGTATGCACGAAAAGGTCACATCATAACCAAGAGCTTTTTGGGTTTGGGTTTTCATGTACCCAAACCCACAAATGCCAAACAGTCAAGGTCTTCCCGTGCGTTATAGCACGCGAGAGTATAGGCTGATATGTTGCCACAATACATATCTTTAACTTCTCTGAAGCACAAGGCCAGGGATACATTGCCCTTGGCTGTTTGGCATGTATTGGGTTTGGGTACATTCGAACCCAAACACAATAAATCTGCCAAAGAAATAAATTGGTTGTTTCGCGCACAACTTATCTCAGACCTTGAGCTTCAGGTAAGTTAAAGATATATATCTTAGCAATATGTGTGCAAGGTTTCGTGCGCTAGAACGAACGGGAAGCCCTTGGCTGTTTGGCATGTATTCGGTTTGGATACATGAAAACCCAAACCCAAAAAGCTCTTTGTCAAGCTGCCCTTGTGTTGGCTATACTCAAAGGAAGTCCTTGCGCGTAAGGGGGTGCACTAATATTAATATCTTCCATATCAGTACAAGGTTTCGTGCGCTAACACGCACGAAAACCCCTCAGCTGCAAAGCTTTTCGTGCCATGGGTCAACCCCATCTTAAACCGCATTAACTTAGCTTGCAGTCTTGACTACAAACGAAGCTGATGCGGTTGCGGATGGGGTCAAATGATAGCTTGAAAAAAAGCTATTCTTGTGATGAATATGCACATATTGGTTACGAACGTTGAAAAAATTGTCTACCTACTGTATTTTAGTTTTTAGAGGAAGGGGGTATGCGCCTTGATTAAGCAAGAGCGCTTTCACTCACGTGCCGTATAAGATGACCTAAAATTGCATATTTAGTAAGTAACGATTGAACCTGGAAATTGCCGAAACACACACACAAGAACCCACAGGACGCTCGCAACTTGAACTTCGACAAGTCGTGCTCGTTCCACTACAAGCCAAGTGTCACCAATCGGGCATCTGAAGATCATTGCCTCATACAACATGACATCGGCGATCTTAATTCAAGCTTGACCGAAATTTAAGTTTTTCTGCCACTGAGTTCCAAGCGATCACTTGAAGTTTCGGGAAAAGAGAAATCTCAGCCCAGCGATTCGTTCGAAATGGACGGCAGAAACAAATTTACTCATATGGGTCATATCAATTTCAAGTGCGCTTTTGATGTCTGTGGCGGAATGTAGTGAGCCCTTCCCCAAGAGCAAAGTCGAGTCCACGCCCAAAGTATCAGGAGCAGGCGTATCCGGTCTTCACTGATAGATCCATGTCACACCGGGCGGATAGTTCTTTGGCTAGGGTGTATCTTTGGAGTCACGCCGCACAAGAAACGGGATCCAGGAGCCTAATGATGGCATAGACATGTGTTAAAGGGTGCGTTGGAGATCCCTCACCTACCTAACTAGGGGGAGTCGGAATTACACGAGTCTGTGCCCGGGTATTTTGTGAGTGCGGCAACTCTCTTTTGCGCTCTCCCGCTCTTCCCGCACTCACTTCTTTCCCTCCCACTAGTCTCGCCCCTGGCTTTCCCTTTCTCTCCCTTACCTGAATGATGCTTTCCGATTATAAATTCCCCGTGCAGCCCGTGCGAGTGAGAGCGAAAAGTCCTCCAGGCTGGGTATGATTCCATCTGGCATTATGTGCAGCTGTAAGTTCCTGATTACTTCTCACATTAACTGGGATGATCGTGGGCTGGCTTTTGTTGGCGTGCCTCATACCGTTCAATGCGTGTGTTTGTCAGTATGTGCACGTGTCATATGCATGCCGCGGATGGTGATATGCAGGCCCGAGCTAGTTTGGGGCTGCACTGCAAGTGTCCTAATACTGCGTGGGCTGGGCGCATTGCCTGATGGCCAGGTCACCGCATTGCCGAAGATCAGAATGCAGTTCGAGCAGTGGCTTATCGGGAAACAGGGTTTTCTACGAGCTGGTGCAAGATC
Source organism: Cymbomonas tetramitiformis (assembly GCA_001247695.2). Lineage (NCBI taxonomy): Eukaryota > Viridiplantae > Chlorophyta > Pyramimonadophyceae > Pyramimonadales > Pyramimonadaceae > Cymbomonas > Cymbomonas tetramitiformis. The sequence continues at coordinate 21,206 of LGRX02006114.1, forward strand.
CGGAAGATCAGCAGCCGGCATACGCTTGCCTATGTCAGGGACTGGTGACCGGGAGGAAGAAAAGCAGTCAGCAGTGTACACTGACCACCACGGCAGCGCGATTCATGGGCTCGCTACTTCCTCACATCCATCGGTGACAATAGATGGTGGACTGCAAGACGATGGCAGTGACAAGATCAAACATCCAGATACGCATGGTTTGAAGTCATTCGAAGCTATGCTGGGAAAACATATGCCACGCGTCGGCGACGTCAGAACATTCCGTAAGAATCGGCTTCCGCAACTCAGACCTGACATACACAAGACGCTGAACCACATTGCCTCAGGGTCACGATGCAAAGAGGGCGACAACACATCTCGCAATTCACCCTCCATCCAGCTTTCACCCATCACGACTCGCATCCATATTGCCTCTGACACATGCAAGCTTCGGCCACCCGACGCTTCGTCCAGTGCAGCCTTGGAGTTTGTGACGGATGGTGAGGAACCTGCTCATGGAACACGACACCAGGCTGTCAGCATAGTCGACCAAGAGTGCACACGTTGCTGTGGCGAAAACACCGACATGACCGATGAGCATCGAACAAAAGAATACTCTGACAGTGAAATCGCGGCATTATTGGAACTCAGCGGTACCTCAGTCAAGGAACGCACTGAAAAATCGATTGGTTGTGCACCCCAATACTATGACAACGAGAGCAATGCCGACAGTAACGACTACGCGTATGATTACAAATATGCTAAGCTGGATCGGGATTGCAACGATTTGGCAAATGATGGTTCTGTGGGGAAGCGTGTATGCAGTTCCAGCATTACAGCTGCCGTCTCACCAGCACTTGCATTGGCGTCTTCATCGATAGACTTGGGTCAAGACAGCCTGCAAAAGAATTCAGCCCCCAACGACATGGACACCACAAGTTACACTGCAAATGGCAACAATGGTGATGATACTGTGAAAATGTTGTGGGATGGTGTGGGAATGGCAGATGGTGTAGGTTCATCTTCGGAAATCTATGACAACCGTAACCACAAAAAACATCCCATTAGTTAGAAAGCTCCACGGTGCCTCAACATCATTTTAGTCATCTGGTCCAAGCTTGTGATGGATAAAGTTATAACGACGGGTTCCAATAATTCGTGTGGTCCGATATATGTTATCATCGATGCATCATGGATATTCACTGAGGTGAATGTGCGTGCGAGCATGTGTCATTATATTTGTCTACTACCCGGTTGTTCAAACATGTGGATGTAACTAAAAGGCTTAGGTACACAGGAATATGTATGCAAGCTAATGCCGTTGTTTCGATGCCAATATCGATCAATATGTTGGCTGAGCGAGGTGCACCCAATCGGCACCGAAAAGAATCCAGATGGAACACAACGACCGATATTTCATATGCCACCCATATACACGCGAGAGAGAGGGGGGGGGGAGGGAGACTCTCGCCCACCTAACCTAGCACAAGGATCAATGACCAAAGCCAGAGGATCAAATATCAAAAGCAGGGAGAAGGGGAAGGAGATATCAAGATCATCAAGCGGGGTGAGGAGTTTAGGGCAGGAAGGAAGGCAGGGAGACAATGAACGAGGGAACGACAGCGACCCTAAGGCCTAAGCCCGAAGTCGGTTGGGGAAGTCGATTCTGACGCTCGACACTGCACCGTGCGTCCCCGTGAATTGTGTGCTGGGATCGGAGGCTCCAGCAGGGGTGCTCGGACCTAGACGAGTGAAAGCCAGAAGAAATTATTGGAGAAACCAAGGCACGGTGCACGTGATCACCAATGTTTCTCCACTCGCACTAGGCTCCCCGGACATAAGGCCAAGCTCTAAACTGACCGACTATGACGGATCGAGCAGGAGACACGACGGACCAAGCAGGGAGAGTGGGGCAAAGAGAATCAGGCAGGGAGAATAAGGGGAAGAAGCGAGGAGTGCGTGCTGCCTGGGCCCAGTGGCACTGTGGGCTGTGACTCTCCGGGTGCCATATGTTATATGCCGGTCCGTATGCTTAGGGTGCATGCAGTGTCTGTGTGTGTGTGTGTGAGTGAGGCCAACAATTGTTGGGCGATGATCGGTCACATCGTTTCATCTTTCCATGCTGCTTTGCATCAGGGTTGGGAACATGTATGAGTTTGTGGTATCTTGTCACGGCCCCGCCCTGCTCCTGATTTGCTTCTCACATCCACTGGGATGATGGTGGGCTGGCTTTTGTTGGCCGATCTCATGCCGTTCAGTGTGTGTGTGAGTGAGGGCATACGGGAGTGGAGAGCGTACCGTTGAAGCGTAGGGATCAGGCACGAAGCAGGCAGGCACGAGCACACGCATGGATGTATATACGCACTCAGTTTTGGGTTTGGGTTTGGAACCCTAATTATAAGCTCTATGTATTGCCTTGTGAACTCTGCTCACAAAAGTCCTTGGGATGTTAAATAGTGTTTGCATGTGATAGATAAATTGTGTGCCACGTTGCATACTTCATATATGCATGTTGATCGATTTTTAGAATGCTTAAGCTTGTCGATATGTGCAGTAGTCTACATAACATACAGAGCAAAAGCATGGCGGGGATCCGCTCCGGTGCGCGGAGATCGGCGAGAAAAACCCAAAGCCCCCGGATTCCGCACAAGACGTCGGAACGAAAACATACAGGATAAAAACAAACGAATGCGAGATACAAACATACACGAGTGCATACAAAATGCGGCACACGCAAGCAGTTGCGCAACAAACACATTGGGCGCGTGTGTCACAAGGGGGCATACGTGGAAGGGACATGGGGCATATCGTGCTTACCTTATTGATTTTAAAACTTATGCGTGCAGGCCCTCCGCGTCCTCCTGCTCAATGGGAATGCAGAAAGCCGCAGCCGTGGCCGGCGAGTGTTGGCGACCGCCAAGCGGGCAGTCGCGGTACGGGTGATACACCTCACCTTTACCGGCCTTGCGGCAGCGGTGGCACAGCGGCTTCGCCTTCATGCTGTCGCGGTCGAAGCCGACTGCGGGGAAGTTGCCTGCACCCACGCGAAACCCCCTCGGATGCTGCGGCTGCGTCTGCCGTCCCCCGCCCGCACGGCCACCACGCACCAAGGCCTTCAAGGCCGCAATCTCCTCGAGGAGCACCGTGTACTCCGACGACGTGACCAGAGCGGAGGGCCTACCGTCCGCTCCCAGCACCTGCTTCTCACGTGCTGCCGCCCCCTCGTCCGACTGTGCCCATGCCTAGAAGATGGCCACGACGAGAGCCTGAAGCGAGCGGAGAGTGACCCCGCCGAGGTCACCCGCAAGCGGATAACGCACCTTCACCGCCGCGTAGAAGATCGGGTCGAGGCGGTTGTACAGTGAGAGCTTGCGGGTCTCGTCGGTGGGCCGCCAGTCAGGAGCGCGGTTATCCCGGCGCACCAGACGTTGCTCACGAGCCAAGATCGGCTGCGGGTCAACGCCCGCGGGATAGCGAAGAGCCGCGTGCTCCTGCTGGTGGCTCTCGCGTAGGGCTGCCGGTACGCTCCCCTTGATGATGTCGATGAGAGCCCGACGTCCATCTCGGTCAGCCGAAGAGTCCGTACCCCGAAGCCAGGTGTCAGCCACAGAGTTCCGCTCCACGACGAGGGCCAAGACGTCATAGAGGAGTCCATTAACCTTCTCGATAACCAGAGAGGTGGGGTCGTCGAGGTCAAAGGGGGCCAAGTCCAGCCCAGCGGACTCAAACTCGGTCCGAAGCTGCACCACCAACTCGGAGAGGCGGTCGGTGTCGTCGGTACCACGATAATGATGTTTCTTGGAACCAAGGATATCCTCGCGGATACCCTTGGCCCAAGCCCGATGCAAGCGCCCCTTGTACACCGCGTCAACCGTGGCATGTTGGTCGACCAGGTGCTTCCGCAACGCGACAGCGGTGTCGGAGTTGCTGGAAGCAACAGGGGGCACCACTGGTGGGGTGCTAGCGGTCGGAGTGTCCCGAACCGCATCCAAAAGCCGTATTGAGGCGTCCAAATCGGAGTCCCTCAATAGGCGTTTGCGAGCTCGTGTAGATGCTGCCATACTGTAGAAAGCCATAGAAAAGATGATGCGCGGCTGCACGTTTGGGTGTTGTGGCGGAAATGGAGGGTAGGCGTGACGGCGGAACGTGCGGAGAGGCGAAACAAGCGTGGGGCACTTGCAAATGTCGTCGTGGTCAAAGGTGTCCGGAGCACCAGCCCAAAGTACGTAAACCAGCGGGATCAGGGCAGGTAAGATAACGTAAATGAACATTGCCGAAACCGAGCAATAGCAACGCGCGGTGCCCATGACTCGCAGCCGCAAGAGACGTCTACCGTAAAGTCATGTCCAAATCCTAGTCGCACCCAAACGCGCAAGTGCGCACCACCTCTTCAAGCGGCTGCTTAGCCAATCATGGCCAAGATAGCAAGTGGAATGAAAACATGGATGGGGCCACGACCTACCGGAATATCCAAGTACACTAGATATCAGAAAGTCCCGTACTCGTGTGGATAAATTGTCTAAGATAAATAAACCCTCAGCTAGATATACCCGGAACGGTCTCGGACGGTCTCGGAGTCTAGCCTACCTGTGACACCGCGTGTGTCACAGTACGAACCTACAGATCAGTCAGCAGTGGCAGATATATAGTGCTGAGGTAATATATATCTAACTGGAGAGATAACCCCTGAGTTAAGGGTTACGGAATCAGAACGATAAAGTGTGTCTTGATAAAAGAGGTATACACATAAATACTAACGGGTGTTTCCCGTCTACTGGTGACGGTCACCCAGCCTACTATAGGAAGTGACAGGTGACAGTCTTTACTGTCGGTGTGTCATATCCAGCACACCACCTAGGGTGGTGACCGGAGCTAGTAGTGAAACGAAGCAAACAAACTCCCTACTCAACTTCAGGAGGAAACTGTAGCACAACTGGGGGCCTGTACTCTTGGTCAGGGCGGTCCCAGGTCACAGCAAGATTGTCAGATACTGCTGTTACTTTGCTAAAAGAACTAAACACAGCTCGAATTTAGAGCGCTCTTCTACACATCTAGGAAGCTACACTATAGCTAACCCCTAGGCAGGCACGGCGTGACCAATTTTAGCCATGAGGGGTCTTCGGAGCTGGTTGTCCGGCTCGGAGCAGCGTGACTGTGAAGCAGTTGCCGGCCCCCGGGGCCGGTGATGAATCATTCGTAGAAGAAATTGACGAATTTTCGATCACGGGAGGCTGCACTGCACCGGGGTGCTGCCAAGTGCTGCCCGACGGCGGGGCCTCGTCATCCGAAGACGACGCCGGCGACAGTGGAGGACCGTCCTCAAACAGCTCGGCAGGCGGCGGCGGCCCGGGATGCCACGGCATCGGAGCCATATAGAGGCCCTGCCGTCTCTGCTCCCGCCGTTGGCGACGAGGCGGAATAGCACACGGCATGTCATGAATCACGTCAGCTGGCGAAGCCTCCGTAGCCGGGACTGCCGAGTCAGTCCACGTAGCACCACCGACCGGTGGACCCGTGCACGTGTGCGCACCGGCACCACCGACACCGGCAACGGCGTGCGGTGCGGCGGTGGCACAAATTATAAAGAGTGCGCACACCAAGGAGGAAGTGAGGAGAGACCTCGCGAACCTCGGAATGCCGTTCCCGCAGCCGTACCGTGGCCGCGGCGGTGTCACCGAGGCATCGTCGTCGTCATCGTCGCCCGTGGCGTAAGTCGCGGGCTTGTAGTCGATCACGCGTTCCGGCCCCTCAACCGCGGAGAGCAAATTCATGCTCGGGGCCGGCTCATCGGGCACCAACGCAATCCCTGTGCTCTCAATGAAGTCGGCAAACGTGCGGGTGACAGGAGGGCAGAAGGGGTTCGGCGGACCGGTCCATTCCTCCTCGGACTCAATCGACGCGGGCGGTGAGTGTGCGGGCGGCTCCGACACCACCGGCAAGTCGGCAGTGAAGGTGTTGACGTTGAATGTCGAATCCCCAGCCGCGCGCGCCAACTCGGAGAACTCGGTGACGGCGGACACGAGGGCCTCACCGTCCTCCTCGCAGAATGAGCACGCGGAGAGGTCGGCGAAGATGTCCGGCTTCCCGCCCGCGAGCATGCAAAGGGCGTCGAACTCTTCGGCGTCGTCGTGGTCGATGGCATGTTGAAATTTTGCGGCCAACACCGAGTTCTCGGCCTCCTCAGCGAAAGCGTAGGCCGAGAGCCCGGTCCGGCCTCCGTTCGGGCAGTCCCGATGCCAATGGCGCGCCTTGCCCTTCGCGCACACCTGATTTTGGCAGTACGGCACGGTCGCGCCGGTGTCGCGATGGAAGGCCACCTTCTTGGAGATGGACTGAGACCAATTGCCCCCCTTTGGGGAGGGGCGAGGCCGCGAAACGAGTCTTGATGCGGCGGTCCGGCTTGTCCGCGCGAGGAGTAAATCCCCGCGGAGCCGGTCCGGACTCGGCGGTGTCGAGGAATGCGGCTAATTGACGCTTCAAGTCGAGGACCATCGTCCTCAAGTCCGCGAGCTCACCGGGTCCACCGGAGTCATCGGCGGCCCCCTCCATGAAATGCGTGCCGTGAGAGTAGCGGTGTGCGGACGCCGTGGCGGTGCCCGCCCGCACGTGCTCGGAGTAGCATTCACGCACCCATTGTTGAATCGTGAGGAGGTCGTGAGCGGCTCGTTGATCGTGGAGAAGCAACCGTGACACCACCGGCTGGTAGAAGACGGTGTCGAGGGACTTGATGAACAGCGCCTTCACGTCCTCATCGTGGAGTGTCGCCCGCGTCCTCGCAGCCTTCAGAGCGGCGTTGAAGTCGCTGATCTTGTCATGCGGGTCCACGCCCGCAGAGACGCGGATGCCCAACATGTCCGCCTGGCCCTGAAAGGGGTCACCCGCTGGTATCATGCGGCGGGCAAACTCGAGAAGCACCCGCGCTTACCGTCGTTCGGGAACGTGGAGTGCGAGGAGTCCATCCAGTCCGCTGCCGGCGACGCGGGGTCAACCATGAGCTCGAGCGTGGAGAACAATAAGGCGTTGGCCTCCACGCGGATGGGAAGGGTAGCATCGTCCAGCAGGAAAAGGGGTGCAAAACCAATGTCCTCCGTGACAAATGCCGTCTGTAGTGCAGAGACCATCCTAGCGAAGAGCGCGGACGCGTGGCACTCAGTCCCGGAAAATCGCCCGTTCTTGTCCTCGAACAACTTTTGACGAACGGACTTGGAGACTTTCATGTCGAAGTGCTCCCGCTGAAGTGTACGCACCGAGGCAAGGAACGTAGCACCTGCTGAATTGGCAGCCGGCTGAGCTGCCGGCGGTGTGGCTGGAGTGTCGGCGTGTCTCGCAGCCGCTGAATCAAAAATCGTGGCTAGTGCGCGTCGGCGATTCGCCATGCTAGCGGTGGCTCGAGTAGAAGCAACCATAGTGAGAAGGACTGAAGGGGCGGAGTGAGGCAATGGAACGTGAGATGTGCGGCAGTTTCGGGCGGCCAAGAAACCTCGGGTCGGCGATACGGCAGCCGTGAGAGATCAAATAATTCCGGGAAGTCGTGTGGTAGCGGCGGCCGATACGCAACGGTGTGGGATCCAACCAGAAAACGTAAACCAGTCCAACGTTAAGTCCCGTAAGAAAATCGTTCTCCAACCGGTGCGGCGTGCCGTAAATCAACCCATAAAATTTAGGCCATACCCGTGACTGCCGGCACTCTCACGCGCGGAGCGCCTCACTCCATCCCAGGCGTCCAAGCTTAGCCACTCATGGTGGCAATCTCGCAGTGGCTAAATAAAGCGCAAGTGGGGCCAAACCTGGCAGATATATAGTGCTGAGGTAATATATATCTAACTGGAGAGATAACCCCTGAGTTAAGGGTTACGGAATCAGAACGATAAAGTGTGTCTTGATAAAAGAGGTATACACATAAATACTAACGGGTGTTTCCCGTCTACTGGTGACGGTCACCCAGCCTACTATAGGAAGTGACAGGTGACAGTCTTTACTGTCGGTGTGTCACATCCAGCAAGCAGTCCAGTGTCGGTCCTAGGGATCTGTCATAGGGGCCTGACCGGGACTCCCAGTCAAGGCTGTCTATACAGATTTCAGCATCGCTTACTTTTGTGACTCTTCCCGTATTAGTGTTTATGACTGTCACCCGCACCAGAACCCTAACTGTTTATGCCCATATAACGGGTTAACTTGTCAACTTTATTACATTCTGAGAAAACTATCACTGAGTGAATATACCCCGGGTCTTAGGGGTATATCCAACAGGTCATGCATACACATATGCATACACACTTAACGTTAGTCGTTGACGCTCCCTCATGACATATTGGGGCTAATTAGCACCTCCTCATACTATCGTATCCATTACTGCACAACTGCGCATTGGCATGCCTGGAAATCGCAACCGGTTTCTGAGTTCAAACTCTGTGACTGTCGCAACATCTCGTTACGCTTCGACAATCGCTGAATCTCACACGACACTCGACAGACTCAGTCTGGGGAGTCTCACACTGCCGTGCGTCTTGCGCGAGAGGCGTGCGTGATTTACGTGTGTCACACATTGTCACACTACAGAGCCTATGACAAAACCGCCGTAGGCGGTCATGGTCACAACGCAGCGGTAGGGGATCGGCAGTTATTGGTAATTATAGAAATGCATTCTTCCTGGGTAAGATGTTATTAGGGAATCGGCAGCAATCCAAAATATCCAATGATGTATGATCCGATTCGAAGAGGTCGATCAAATTCGGTTCGACTTCGACTTCGAGCTCCGCTCCGCTCCGACGCGAGGACAGAAGCCATGAGACAACGGATCGGTTATTAGACCTACTGTAAACGTTCGTAGGCGAGAAGGACAAACGCATTCTCCCAGCCTTTTTCTCGCCGTCTACATTTAACCTAGAGAAATGTCTGGTGTCCTTCGTACTGTCGCTCAGCGTGCCGTGGCCCAACCCACTCTTTTCAGGCAGCCTGCACAGGGTGCAAGGACTTTTGCCTCAGGTAAAGGCAAGGCCTATTTGTGGCTAGGAACTTTTGTAAATATCTACCGCCATGTGAGAAGCATATTCGTTATCTACAGCGAGTACGGATAACTGACATATATGTGTGTATTTTTTTTGTATTATTGTGCAGAGGGACCGCCCAAGGTGAACGCCTGGGAGAAGCCTACTGAAATTGCTGCGTGGAAGGAGGAACACGTACGTGCAACTCTTCACACGTGTCCTGAAGCGTGAACTACACATACCCTGCAAATAGTAACAGCACATATGATTTTTTTCTGCTGCTAAGGAATATTTCCCCCGACCAGCAGTGCATATTCAACAAAACTAACTGGAGATACTTTACTAACTTTGTTTGTGGTCGGTTGCTGTTTGCAGATTGTCTTTGCCGTTTTGGGTGGCTGGGCGGTCGCCATTACCGGGGCGATGAAGATGTTTGGAAAGTAAATTGTGACAACAGTCAACAAAAATTGAAGCTCATTCGGTGTCTTTTCTTTCTATTTGTAGGTTTTAGTTGAGTTTTGGAACCATCACCGTGAAACGATACCTGATGCGCTAAATACAAATTTGCTCGTTTAAGTGGCAAGTAATTCAAGTTTTTATTTTTCCCTCCTCGAGCTTCTGGGCCTCGAGATCATGCGACGCACCTTTGTTCGTGTTTCTGCTCCGAGTTAGATCCGCATAGATCTTTGCATATCGGTATCTTAACAACGCCCCCTTTTGCTGTAGTTGTCTGATATCAAGGGAGTGACACTTAGTACGGTTTTATCTATAACCATTATTGTCTTCAGAAAATGATCACTTACGTTTGTCCTTCGGGGGAACTGTTTTACTTTCAGGACACGTAGGCGGCGGTATAGGTTCATAGTCGTGGCGCGTGGCTATCTTTAGTGCCTACGTTTCCCCCCTGCTCCGGTCTCCTACATTTTCGTGGTAGGACACAACATATTGCAAAGCAGGATAGGTCGAGAGTTTGGAAATCATGTGTTGTCGAGGGCAGAAATACTCTCTGTTTCGAGGATCACCGCTGCACTGACATAGTCTCAGCGTTTTTTGTTCTGTTCGTTGAAGCCGTATGAAGGTCATCATCTCAGATCTTGAAACGAACGCGTATTCGACAAATCGGTTGGAAGTCCAAAAAGGTACTATCCATAAAAGTAACTGACATTAGAGTAAGTGCAGCTTTGAACCTCTCCTCAATTATGTCAACAGAACTCTTCGGACGAGCCTGGTGTAGTACACAGCGGTCAGGGTGCAGAGTTGCTGTTGAAACATATTCGGTGGAGAGCAATTATCGCAAAATGGAAGCTGGACACTCAGCCTTGCTTGGTCCTCCGCACGTCTCTCTTTGGAGAGAAGGCAAAGTGGACGTTGCGACGGATGACAAGGAAAGAAACTGCCGGTCCTTCCCTCATCATAAGGTTGAGTCGAAACCTGTTGTGTTCCCCTCTTTTTTTATTGGTATCTCGTGAAACCTGGCTATCTTGATCTGAACACACTTGTCGTCGGTCTCAGCATCGCTGAGTATATTTGCTAGCCTTACGAACCAACTGGCGAATTCAGCAAATAACTTGTCCTCGAGGTTACGCATACGGTAGTGAAACGAAGAAAGCGAAAGCTAGGACCTATGAAGTGCGGTTTAATTTGCTCACACAAACCGTGTTTAAATTAAACTTAGATTTGTGAAGGTTGGAGATTTACGACAGCGTTTTGTGAAATCAGTTTCATGCCCCTTTTTGGTATAAGAACGTAATTGTCATGCTAACTAGTGTTGGGTGTTCTCTGTGCTTTCTTTACACTTCTACGCAAGCCTTACCGTGAGCGGAAAAGGGATGCATGCGATGAGGATGTTACTCAGTGTGCAACGGTTCCCAACAGATACACAAGAAGTTCTACGGTATCAGAGCAACCCTGCAGAGTGTTTTTCATATCTGTGGGGCTTACATAGATCAAGTAGATAAAACACATCAATGCTCCGAACCGAGTGTCTTTGTTATTTTGTTGTGTATGAATCACACATGACTTGGGAGATATGTCGTGGGAATTATAAATCAACTATAGTTAATGGGGAATCAAATCCATGGAAAGGTAATGCTCACAAAACTTGTTGGTTTTTTTGTGGAAGAATACTACAGCATTTGATACATCAATGGATGATAATGAAAACTCGTCATATCGAGTTTGACGACTTGACGTTGGGTAGACACCAAAACCCATTTTGGAGCGAACACTTCACAACATACATCATTGATTATAGGAGGTTGTATACCCGCACATCCATATCCCTTGGATAATAGGGTAGATATAGGAGGTTGAATTCAGCCCCACCCCCAAACCTTGAAGCTGCCCCAAAAGGCCCTATATATATAACCCTTTTCCTAAAGTTTGGCCTTCGCCGAAAGCCCCCAACGTTTCCAGGGCAATTCTTTTGAAATTCAACGTCCTGTTACGTGTTCGGAATTAAAATCAAAAGGAATCGCGAATTGCGTGGGATGTAATCGTTGCATCACTGTCACATGCGTGTTTTGCGGTAGTTGCATTTGTGTAACATACGCACAGAAAATATCCCCAAAGTTTGTGCACCCCTCATCTACGCTATCGGCTGATTGGGCAACGATGCTAGACCCAATAGCATTGTTTTTGCCGCGATGGCAAATTGGGCAGTAGAGCGACAATTAACTAGCATGTAGAGACGGTGGTCGGTGGATTGGAATCGGGCGAAACAGGTGGTTTGAAATGGTGTGAATGGTGAAAAGTTAAGCCACCAATGATTGCGAGAAAATGGATGGTGCATAGAATGCTTTGGTCACATAATGCGGGAGGAAATAGTTTTGTTAAAGGCATTGAACATCAATGAAACGGAAGATGGAAACGATTGTGGCCTTCCAATTTTATTTCACCATTCGTTCATAAGACCTTTATTGCCATTTGCCCAATTATAATATTGAATTGATTACATGACCTGACCGTGGAAACCCTGTTTGCTGTATCAAGTGATACTGGATCAGCATGTATTGAATCCATTTGACGTATACAACTGTACACAAATTACTGATCTAGACTAATCTTGGTATAAACCATGCCACTCTGATCCACGTGTATCAAGTATGCACAATCCGTGAGTAAATCGGGTATAATCCTAAGCGGTTAGACCCGCACCAATTGATTTCGTGCTATCATGGCGGCGTTTTTGGACTGACGTGACAATTTGAGCTAACTCATGAACGGCATAGAAACGTCCAGCCTTGACTCCAACATAGATTTCACAAGTGTCTTGCCCGTGATGGATGCATTTTCATCAAAGTCGGTCGTCGAAGCGTGGGATCTTAAGCAATCGTTGCTCAAGAAATTGGCGTATGAAACAATGTGCAGTGAAAACTGTGGATAACAATGTCCCCAGTGCACTTGCAAAGTAAGCAGCTATATGTCAGTTCCCAACGAGAATTCAGGGAGACAACTGACACCGAAGATGCCCAAGGTTAATGCTGAGTAAACTCTTGTAGTGATTCCGTTTCCAAAAACGCAAGGCATACCACCTGCATATCTTGAAGGTAAATCATAAAGATCACAGCTGTCCCCTCCAGAGCCTGCTGCGGGGATTTCTTTTCACAGAAGTCATATCAGGAATCCCAGGTTCAAAGCAGGTTTTCACCTTGGATTCATCCTGCACTTCGACCTTGACATATTCATACGAGAGAAGTTCACAAGGTGACGTAAGAGGCTTAGATGTATTCCTCTTGCGCTGGCAGCATGTCCCCAGAGGTGCCCGGAGGGTGTACTCCGAGTAGCACGCAAGCGGAGCTACGGTGTGTTCCTCGCACTCGCTTCAAGCCTGTTTGATGGTTTCACGCTGTGGCTGCGGCTTCTCCCGAATTCCTTGGAATTAAAATGATATCCAAATACTTGGCACGAGCCAGTACAAGGCTATACCTTGTTGATAGCGTCGGTCAATCGCTGGTCGGATGACCTTCTTACAGAACTGGTTTAGGTTACAAGTGAGGATTCAACGGCAACAATACAAGAAGTTTTTAAGCTGTAAGGCCGTGATACTTGGGCTATCACAACGCAAGTCATCAATACATAACTCCTACGCGATTGTGTGCGGCCAGAGAGGAAGTTTCGACTCCGCAAGCCACGAGCGATCGATAGCAGATTTGTTGTCCTTCGATAAGGGTTCGCCTTTTGGTTTTGGTGTAGTGGGTCATATCTGCAGAGTCACTAAGAAAGTTAGCGCAGAGTATGAGCGCAACTACCGCATTTTTCCACATGATCAGGCTGACCCGTCAACAGAAGACTCGCAAAGCGGAGGCGGGACGGAACCAAGTCACCTGCCTCAGAATCAACGGGGTTTGTAAAGTGACGAAGGTCAATTTGAAAGGAAAAATATTCAGTTTCGAAATTAACTTGGGTCGCGATCTAAAAATGCAGTACATAAATCATACAAGCATAAACAATATAGATTACAATATATGGCAGGTTACAATCTGAGGGATCGTGACAACAACGGTATTAGCTCAAGTCTTCTGGAGCGACGGCCGACTGATGACACGAAAATCAAACGGCATAGACAGTTTGCCCTAGTGATCATTTTCGATCATCTGAGGCTCGCGTATCTATTGCAGAGACTCTTGTATGGATGGCCTCCGAAACCCGAAGTGAGCGTCGGGGACATATTCCACTTAGATTACCGATAGAACATCCGAATACCCTTGGGGGAAAATTCAAAGGGAAAAAAAATTATTTTGCATGGCAGCAAAAGGACATACAAGTGCATACAGCGACACTCGTTCCGCTTGCTGTGTGATGCAGGTCATTTTCCACGAACCTTAAATCCCTCGGCCCGCAAGCAGACTTTGTGAGCTTCGATGAGATGCGCGCAAGCATCTTCCCCTGTGCAGCAAGCATGCAATTTAGAATATTTATGCGTTGTCGAACGCGAGTATGGTGCTTGAAGGAAGTGAGAACGGCAGACCTTTCATCGCGATGCACTCATCCCTCGGACCCTGCACAGTTCCAGACGGACAAACGATTTTGTCAGCAGCACAGGTGCCACACAGCCAAATGAATAAGAAAGAAGTACAGTCTTAAATGATTTGTTATGCGTGTTTCCTGAAAGCCAACCTTGGTTTCGGGACAGGCACAGCAGATTTTCTTCTTCGGCTTTTCCGGCTCCGGAGCCTTGGGGGCTTCTGTCTTCGCGTCCATCACAACGACAGCTATTTCACACCACCGCAAGTAAGCTTTTCAAAGTCAAAATAACCGAAACAGCAGAAAGCACGTTTACAAAGAAGCTTAGCGGCTAGGATACCCCACGATGATCTATGATATGCACTAGACTTTGCAAATATTCGCGAACCTCAACCCTGCTTGACCCTGGCTTGCAGGAAACGTACGGGTGACACGCATGTCGATGTGTTCATCAGCGGCTGGACTCCCAGTCAGGGCTACCAATCAGATTTCAGTATCTCACTGTCCGTGCAGCCGTTTTGAATGACGGTCAAATAGCAATTAAATAGGCTCAAGGCCGGTAAAAAGTTTTAAGCACGGTCGGGAAAAAGTTCTCGGATGAAAATTTCCTCGCGCACTGTGACGTTTTAATTTAAATTGCTGGATTCAGTGACCCTTAGGTCATAACTTGCTCTGACTCCCGAGAGCTGTACCAGTACTCGTACAGTAAGTACTAGGTGACAGATACCTAGGTCACAGACCGCTTTATATTGGTTTATCTTTATAATCAAGAGACGAATTGTAGGAGATTATTCAGTGACACCCGATATATTGCCGTAACAATATACCTCACAGGTTATGGGGTATCACCCCGCTTTTATCACTGCTAACTTTGCCATGATTGGCTAAGCTATTCCGCTTGGCGGGGCGTTGGGGCCTCGCGAGGTGTTGAATTGGAAAATCTAGAGCGTGCGGCTTGCGCGACGTTGCGGTGAGATCTTCGATTGGGACTTTCGGCTTATCCTTCGGATGTCTGCGTTGGAATTTGTTGTTGATTGGGCTTGATCAACCTTGTCGACATCTCCTTGGCCTCCGCATCTTCGACTTCGTTGGTTTCGTTCGACCCCCATTTTAGTCTCACTCCGTAACTGCATTGCCGTCGCTCGCCTCCCCGCAATTTGCACCTCGCCTTTTCCCCAACGCCCCTCCTATCGGATTTAATTCTGATGTCTTCGTCTTCGATTGGAACCCCGGCCGTGGGCGCTAGGATGCGTCTAGACTCTATTTTCGCTAGAAACGTGGGTGCTCGCTATAGGCGGAGCACTCCGCAGTCAGCGCATGTTGCCCTTGCTGCTGCTGACAAAACCCGTGGCAACGCCGTTTTGCGATCGTCTTGGGACATGCATTGATGTTGTCAAGCGTGTCGCTAAGGACACCTTAGGTACCAAGGCGTCCTCATTTCCCGGAAGTGAGCCACATCGACAACTTCTTTGGGACTCCTTGGTGATTGCGTTGGAGGCTTCTTTCGTCAACAAGGACTCCGCCAACGAGGACATTTTTTACCTCGTGGACGTCGACAAGGAAGTTCACCCGATTTTCAACGACATCTTACTTCGTGCGTTGGTTTCGTTGACGACTCCCCACTCTCCAGCTCGAAGGTGGGTTGACGCTTCGGCTAGAATTTCTCCGCGCGACGGTAAGCGTGCGCTCCTGGAGATCACCAAGCGGCTTCTGCCGCCTGGGCATCGGCCGCTCCGCCATCACGAGGAGCTTTTGAGCATTTCTTTTGGGTCCTCTTCTGACGATCCAGAGCCCTTGGTAGCTCAATATTAGTTTATCTTTATAATCACGCTTTATATTGGTTTATCTTTATAATAATCAAGAGACGAATTGTAGGCGATTATTCAGTGACACCCGATATATTGCCGTAACAATATATCTCACATAAATTTTGTAATGAACACGATTTTTCATTTTTGTGATAGCAAGGGAAAAAATCGAAGATTGTCCCCCTCTTTCAAAAACCAGGATTGTCGCAATTCTCGTTTGGTCGTGAACTTCACAGTGCAAACTGAATGGTCGCGAAACCTCTTATAACACTGTGGCCGTAATGCTATTTGACGCGGTCGCAAAATCTTTAACAGTGACTGGAATGGTCGCAAAATCCTTAACATTGCATATTTGACATGGTCGCAAAATCCTTAACAGTACAAACTGAAATGGTCGCAAAATCCTCAACATTCTATTCAGGCCCTTCTGCCATCATGGGAAAATTGGCTTTGATAGTCTCGCTTGGGATGCCTACGTGGACCCGATAACAGGCATCGGCAGAATCGTTTA
>LGRX02006115.1:0-18912 GCA_001247695.2 Cymbomonas tetramitiformis
GGCTGCCATCATGCCCGCCAATCGCATAGATGTGCTGCCCGTGCACCACCGCCGCGCACCAACGTCGCTGGGTGCCCATGCTGCTCACCGCCTCCCACCGCCCTGTGGACGTATCCATGCGCTCCACGGTCTGCAGGCGACGGCTGCCATCATGCCCGCCAATCGCATAGATGTGCTGCCCGTGCACCACCGCCGCGCACCCATGGCGCTGGGTGCCCATGCTGCTCACCGCCTCCCACCGCCCTGTGGACGTATCCATGCGCTCCACGGTCTGCAGAGTACGGCTGCCATCAATCCCGCCAATCGCATAGATGTGCTGCCCGTGCACCACCGCCGCGCACCAAGAGCGCTGGGTGCCCATGCTGCTCACCTCCTCCCATTGATCTCTCCATGACATCTCCATATGTTGCGTTGTCTATATAGGTGCGATGTCGGCGTATTTGTTGCGTTCCAACAAAACCTTTCAGAGGAGAGATATCCGCCAAGCGGGGCCGCTTCAGACGCAGGTACTCAATGCCGTTCGCAGCTGGCATGCACCCCGATATCCCCAGGTACTCAATGCCGTTCGCAGCTGGCATGCACCCCGATATCCCCAGGTACTCAGAATATTGCAAAACGGAGTTTTTTAAAAATAAAGCACAAACCGCTTTGTGCTAAAAGAGTCTTGCAGCTTCCGAGCCGAGTGGCTGACCACGGTGTCGCATCCTACCTGGCACTCCAAAACAGTCGCAGTCTCAACCTATCGATCGCGCTTCAAACGATTTGAAGGAATACAAGTATGGAGGGTGGGTATGAATGGGCCAACTATATTCTTGTGAGGATGCAAAAATACAAAGCTCACAAAACTCTGAGATTATGCGGTCCCCTCTTGTGCTTTATCCAAACTCCTTCGGTGCCTACTACCCCGCTTGGCGCTCTTCAGCTCGCAGCTGCCGGAGCGCAGGCATGCTCTTGGATGGGCCAAGGGTCGTTCAGAACCCGGAGGTATCCTGACTGCGACACCTAAGAATAGAGCAGCATGTTTCAAAAAGCAGTGAAACTGTCAAAAGTAGCTTCCCTGAAGCTTCATACTTGTGCGCGCTGATATGCGATATATAGCCTGATATGACTCTGACCAGTGGAGTGAATATACAAAAACAAACCTTGGCCTCTGAGAACCCAGACAACCCTACTGATGTGATCAGATACCACGACGAGAGTCTGACAGCCATCAGACCGTAACGAAGGTCCGGAGTGGTGAGATGCACCTAGATTCTCTTAGGCGAGCTAACACGCGAGCGTTATCCCAGCAGATTCCTGCACTTTGTTGACCTTGTGTGAAATGTTCGAACTTGAAATAGGGCTCTATCGTATGAGTGAAATGAGGAAAGGAACTTCATGCATAGAGTTCCTGTCCTCTCTCAACCGTGACACGTCGCGTAACACGTCAAGGTACGTCGGTAGGGGTGCCCTACTAAAACTCGGCCACAGATCGAAACCGATACCGAACGGCGCAGTCCCGATATTGACTGAACGTCGGCAGCCAGAGTGCTTCCAGAGTTTTCAAATCAGTATTATCACGCATCGGTATGCGTGGAACGAGCGCTAGCTGAGATAGAACTCTGAAACAGCTGCGAAGTGCGAGCTTCTATCAGGGGCATTCCTGCAAGAACTGTGAGGCGCGTGTCAGGTATTGCGTGCTTTGACGCTGGCTCAAACGACGCAGAGCCGAAGCACACCATACTCTATACATGCGCCACCTAGCTCGCCGCTGAGAACCGAAGAAACGCCTTCGGTTCAAGTGCATGACCGTTGGTACGCGAAGAACTGCGGGGCACCCGGTTCACGCGGCAAACCTTTTCATCTAGGTCAGATGCAAAGGTTTATGAGGTGCCTTCGTATGGTTTAGTCTCTCTAAGTGCGACTAACGTTCGACTCGCACATCTCACGGAGAACTTCACGTTGCACTTCCACGCTGGGATGGTATTGATTCAACCCCTAAGCCCTAACCGGGTATAACCCGGGGGCTTCAAACACAGAAGCTCAACGCTAAGCTTCGTACCCGGCAACTACTTCGGGATCCATGCTCAGAATGGCATGGCAGCTAGCTAACATCAAGGAACAAGCACTTTGCATGCCTGCTGGAGCTTCGGGAGGGAGAAAACAGGAGGCGCAGCCGAGGTCCCTGACAGCTCAAGTCAGCTCAGTCTCACACACCGTACACGGGAGAGCGCACGCTCACATCAGGAGGCTGCAGCGTGAAGTAAGCGAGGCGCACCATAGCTCAGCCCACGTTACAAGAATCGATGCATCGCTTGCATCAAAGATGCGCCGCAGCGGGAGACTAGCCGTCTAGACACTTTAAGGAACGCCGAGCTTGCGTAGAGAGGGGCTATAAACGTGCTGCTGACAACTTGTTGGAGAAAGGCTACCGGCGAGTGAGCACGCGAGAGCGAGGACGTGAGCTAATACTGATCGTAGTGAATGAGGCCGGTGCTTTCTGCTTTACCGCTATGTTAGTAGTCGAGGACAACGCGGACCACAGGATCGCAGGGCCACGCGCGCGATGTAATTCAATACCGTTGGGTACACACCAGGGGCATCTATATCCAGAAGCACAGTACCGTATCGCTGAAAGGAAGTAAACTTTACAACAGCAAATATGTTACTGCAGCCGTATCGTGTGGACTTAAAGATCTGAAGTTGAATCGGTTTACATGTTCACATTATATGTTGAATAAGACCTCAATGACGAGGTCACACGTCTATGCGTGTATCACGTGCAGCGTTAATTCTCCATGGCCTCCTCAAACTTCCCAGACACGATTTTTTTAAGCAGATCCCTACATTATGTGGACTGTGCGTGAAACTTGAAATATCTAATATGGGTGAAATGTTGAAAGAATGCACTACTGTAGTCGAAACTACATCATTCGATTGGACAGAAAGAGAAACAGTTACAGCCTGAGACCTCCGCTCGTGTCTGCTGTCTCGACACTTGTTATTCTTATTGGTAAATAGAAATGCTGTCTCGACACTGCACTGTTGATCGCCGACTTTCCTTCCGTCATCAGTGATGACCGTCATTCAGGAGACGGATCGTCCGATCTCACTCCTCGGATCGCGGAAATGAAGAATCGCGAAGTGGCGGTTCACCTCCAGCTTCGTAGTCCAAGTGTCGCAGAGTGTCGCTCTTAAGTCGGAAATTGGTGAAAATACTTCACTTTTCCTACCTGCTGACGATTGCTGCGTCTTTCTTCTCCGTTTCCTAACGCAAGTTTTCTTCTTACAATCATGGTTTCCGCAGCAATCGCTACTAGTTCTGATTTGCGGAGGGCGACCCGCGCCTCCCGCAGCGCACGGCCCCGTCTGCTTGATGAGAATTCCGTGCCCAACGTTATGTCGTCCGCGTTTAATGCAGCGACCGCGGCTCTGCGGGTCTCCCCTCCGCGGGAGGAGCCCGCAATCTTTCGCTCGTTGGGTCTTAATGAATCTGAAGACGGTGACGAGGTGGTCGACGCGGGGGAAAGGTGGTCCCGAGAGAATGTTGAAACGCCGGAGTCGCCGTCCGGACCGTCCTTGTTGCAGGAATTGTCGTTTGGCGACCAAGCTGCCCCTGGACGCGCCGACTCTCCTCCTCCGGCAAGAAATGTGCTGCAGAGAACGTCCTTGGCGGAGGATGTTGCGGGGGGGGCCAGCCTCCCTCTCCGTCCGCAGGCGTCCCGCGATGAAGTCCACCACGCGACGGAGGAAAGGCTGACTATTCCCGACCTGACGGTGAACGCCTTTACTGGACTTAACTTCTTCGTGCTGCCTAGCAAGGAATTACTTTTGAACCCCTCAATCTTTAAGACCGAGCACCTTCGGAAGATCTGTGCCAAGGTCCCTGGTCTGGAGGTGTCGAACAACCAGTCCAGAGCAACTATGGTTCGGAATTTGGAGAGCTTCCGCGAGGTGCTGGAGAGGTCACGTACGCCCCCGACGGGGGATATGGCTACACCTGTGACTTTGACCCCGCGTACTGATCTGAACGCGGGGGGGCCGGTCCCCCCGCCAATGGGGGACGTCCCGACTGACTTGGTGTCCCGGGAATCGGGACACCAAACGCCTCCAGTTGTCCCGGTCACCGAGGGCACGGGCCCCCGACGGCCCCCGTCCCCGTTGTACGTCCGGCCGGGAGCCGCGCAGACCCCGACGTACCCGCCGGGGTTCGGCCCGCACACGGACCCGAATGCGGAGCAAGGTCTTTTCTCTGGCCTCGACCCCCCCGCAAGCCAAGCACAAGAACCTCTGCAACCAGCCCAGGTAGCTAGCCCGAGCGCTCCTGCTTGCCCTCTCCTTTTCCTTTAGAAATTTGAATTCGTTTCGGTTTAATTTGCTAGGGCCTTCTCCTTCCCTGTAGTTTGATACAAACTTAATCAGCCTGTTCAACCCGTTTCACTAGTTAGGAATTCTTCCCCTCTTTTAGAATAGTCCGGTCCCCGTCCTCGTGTCACAAAGAGTAATTAGTTAGGGCCCTTGCAGTAATCTAGGAGCGCAGTGCCTGGGCTTGTGGGCGCTTCCTAGGTGGTGAAATTTGGTTCTTGTAAACTTTTATGTTGCTGTTTGTAGCCTGCCAATTTAAAAAGTTTTGACTTGCTTTAAAAAGTTTGAATTTAAAATGCTGCTTGTGTCCCGTGGGGACAACAAGAACTTGGTTATCCTCACACTGAGTGAGGCTCCTCTTGGAAGAGTATGTACCCCGTGGGGGTTTTTTGTTGTCTGAAATCCTCAATCTGTGAGGTGTCTCCTCTTGGAGGGACATTGTACCCCGTGGGGGTTGTTTATGTGGACAATTGGTTCCAAAATATCTGGTCGGATGTAAGCTCCTGGTTATGGGCCTTCTTGACAAAAATTGGTTGATATTGCAGGCTCGGGAGGCTGATGATGAAGTGGTGCTCACAAGAACTCTGACTGCCCCAACGGTGGGAGATGATTGTGCCATTTGCCTAGCCAGCCTGCTAGGAGAGATGCCGTGTGTGTCAACTGCATGCAATCACCACTATCATGTAGCCTGTTTCGATGGCCTGAATGAAATGTACCATTTGACCAGCTTGGTCCAGCCAGCAGCAATACATGCTGTTTTCACCATGACCTATAGAAAAGTAGTCAGATGTCCATTGTGTAGATCTGTGCTGATTGTGGATGAACTCCCATATGGGGAGGACAGATTCACATATCTGTGGTAGATATAGTTGTATTATTTTTCTGAGGGCAGTCTTGCATGAGAGTTGTAATTTCCTGATTGTTGCATTGTTTCAAAAATTTGGCATTAATTGTTGTAATTAGGATCGAAATTGTTTGCTGTTATTATGATGATAAATAATTGCTGCAATTGAGATGAATGCTATTTGAAAATATGAATTTGTTTATATTGAAAATATGAATTTGTTATATTACAACTTGAATTGCTGTGAGGATTGCTGAAAATAGGATTGAAATTATTGCTGTTATCATGATGATGAAGTTGCTCTAATTATGACGAAATAGTTCCTGTAATGTTGGACAATAAGTACTGCATTTATGATGACTATGATTGCTTTGTTCGATGTGAGGATAGGTATGAAAATTTCTTTGATCCGATCGATGAAAAAATTGCATGCTCGTGACAAGCTGATGCTGGAATTAATGATTAGGGAGGGTGATGTGATTGCCTCAGATTATGACCCCTTATGATTATTGCATTACGTGCATTGTCAGAGTGGGGGCGAGAAGATGTTACTGTTGTAACACATTATTATGCATGTTTGTATCGAGGCAAAGGACGATATGTGAGTGTTTCCTCAACCTCAAGTAAATGAAGATGGATGGTGGCATGAGGGAGCAGGCTCCTTTGGGATTGGCATCATCGATGACGCCGGGATTCGACATTCAGGCGTACGTGGACTCGGTGCTCCAAAGATCCATGCAAGAGGAGACCAAGGGGGTCTCCAACTGGTTGAAAGCACACCGATTGAGAAGCGAGCTGTTGGACTGGTGCCTGACCCCGGGGAAATCGGTGCCGGAGATACCGAAGCTGATGCGAAAGGTGGCAGCTGCTTTTGGTTTGCCGGGAGCTAGTTCGAGGGAGCCGGAGACTCCTCAGTCCTTGTATTCCCTTGCCACTCTCATCGAGAGGGAGTTGGCAGGAGGTACTAGGGATGCGTCCTTGCCGGACAATCACATTGCCCTGTTTGCACATCAACAAATAAGGGCTACAGTTCCAGAGTGTGAGAAGGATGATGCGCACGAGTCAGAATTGCAGATGTTCATTAAAACCCAATCCAAGAAGGCCTCGTTATCAGGAGCCACTAAGCATGTTACTGCAAAACCGGGAGCCCCTGCAGATGGTAATGCCAAATGTCCAAAATGCCAGGGGTCACATATGCTGCGGGACTGCAAGTCCCCTTATGCGTTGAACAAGGATGGATCCATCAATGTGACTTGGGTGGACAAACGAAATAAGAATGACAATAGGAATAACCAAAACCAGTTGCCTCAGTTGCCACCACCTCCTCAGAGGGAGCCTGTTTAGAAATCGTCAAAAGTTGCCAGAATGCTGGTCTGTATAATATGTATATAGTGTATCAATATTTGGGAGCGGGCCAGGATGCCTGTCTTACCTTGTAACATCAGATTCCAGGTTTAAATACCAAATTGAAATGCATTGTTGTATGTGATATGGATTTGCTTGATAAGTTAATTTTGCATTTTTGTGAATTTGCTCTACGTTAGATTTTTCGAAATGTCGATTTGGCTGATTTTGCTCTACGTTAGATTTTCAGATTTCAAATTCGGGATGCTGGATTTTTCGATTTTGGATTTGGTATTTTTTGCTCTACGTTAGATTTCGAAATTTCGATTTGGCTGATTTTGCTCTACGTTAGATTTTCAGTCTTCAGTCTTCGGGATGCTGGATTTTCGAATTTTGGATTTGTTTTTTTGCTCTACGTTAGATTTTCGAAATTTCGATTTCGCTGATTTTGCTCTACGTTAAATTTTCAGATTTCAGCCTTCGGGATCCTGGATTTCGATAATTGGATTTGCCTTTTTTTGCTCTACGTTAGATTTCGGGATCAGCTTCGGAACACTGGGTTTCGGACTTTGGGATGCATATCTCAAGTTGGAGTGCTTCGCGGATACAGGCAATTAATGCCAATTACCTTGCCTGCACGGACCACCTGGTCCCGTCCGTCATAGAAGCCTCCCTTTAACATGGGGATGCTGGACGGTTAGAGTACTGACCACAACGGGTGGGTTACTCTACACGAGTAGCACACCGGAAGTGGCCAGGCTCGAAAATCGTCCATCCCTTTCCACAAGATTGGGGCCCGGTAGAGACCGGGGTGCGATTTTCGAGGAGCATTTCTCCTGAAAGGAAGAGTGCTCTGGTGTGGTTGTTGTCTCGAACAGGGACACGAGCCAAACTCGGCCCCACGGAAGGGATTGCTTTTCTTCGATGGTGCATGCCGCTTTAACGCATCGCCGGATTTGAGGCAAGCCTCGTTCGGGGTGGCACTCTGCTCAGAACAAGGTCAACAGTGGACCCGGGACTACGGGCGCCTTGGATCCAAGACGAATAATTATGCAGAATTCGTTGGGGCCGTGATTGCAATCCAAAGAGCAATAGAATGGAACTTGACCACAGCAACAATTGTGGGGGACTCGGAGCTGGTGGTGTCAGCATTCTCGGGCTCCCGTAACGTTATCGCAAAAGACTTGGAGAGACTACTTATCGTTGGGAAAGCTCACATGGCTTTGCGCCCGGATTGTGTTTTCAATTTCAAGCATGTGGCACGGGACCACAATAAACTGGCTGACAGCCTGGCCAACTTCGCACTGGATTCTGGCATGCCGGCTACGACAAGTGTGAGAGACCCGCTTGCATTTATTACCATGGCAGTAAAAGGATTCGACAGTGCCCGGGAAGTGATGGACAGGCAACAGTCCTTAGGGCCATGTGAAGCCCAAGGGCGGGACACCTTGGCCCCTTCAGTAATTGATGCCCTCAGTGGTAATTTGGTCCCGGACCCCCTTTCCGCACCAGCTAGGGATCCGGGGGAGTTCCGGGTGGGAACTATCCATGAGTGTACCCAGTTCTGGGACACGGTGGTAACATCATCAGAGATGGGATTGCTGGTCAAAGAATGGGCAAAGAATGGAGTCTCCATCTTGGATTTCTTCCAACACTTTTCAGGCACTTACGAAGGGGCTCGTTTCGACTCAAGAACACCCCCGAGGATGCAGTTCAAGAATCATGCGATCCCAGATCATTTGATCCCCTGGATCTCTGGGAAGATACAGGACGAGCTCAGGTGGGGAGCGATAAGAGTCTGGGGCAAAGAAGGGGAATGCTCTCCCCCGCATCTTGTTATGCCGGTAGGAGTGGAGCCAGCCAAACCAAAAAAGATCAACGATGCAAGATTCCTTAACCTTTGGTGTAAGGATATTCCGTTTACCTACGAGTCGGTGACAATGCTTCCACAAATCCTAGAGGTGGGGGATCCGGCATTTATTATGGACCAAGCGAACGGATTCTTCCATGTGATGCTTACAGAGGAGTCGCAACAGTACATGGGTTTCCTGTGGGATGGCGTTTATTACGTCTATACAGTTCTCAATTTTGGATGGAAGCTAGCGCCGGTCATTTATAGCGCCTTCGCGGGAGAATTCGCGGGATTCATCCGGCGGCTGGGGATACCATATTTATACTACATTGATGATAATGCCGGGGGGCCGGCCCCAGTGGGAGCTTCAACTCTTACGAAACATGAAAGAGCCAAAATCTCGGTGTTCGTTGTCTCGTCATGCATGACGGCAGCAGGATATTTTATTCATCTGGAGAAGACGGAGTTCATTCCGTCCTTGACCATCACCTGGCTAGGCATTGGTATTGACCTTGCGAAGCAGGAATTCTTCATCCCGCAGAAAAAATGGGATAAGTTCTTGAGCCTGGCAACGGACCTGCGAGCTTCGTCAAGTATTTCGGCCAGGGACCTGGAAAGAGTGGCAGGAAAGTTGGTTTCAATGTCAATCGCAGCCCCGGGCATCCTTATTGCATGCAGGAAGCTGTATGCCTTCCTGGCAAAGAGGCACGAATTCTGCAGAAAAAGTTTTTTCCTGAACAGTAAGCAGATGAGGCATTTCAAACTCTTCTTGGGTCAACTCTTCCAGCCGTCGCTGATTAAGGTGTCCGCATTTAGGAAGCAGGCCCACTGCTCGATACTCGTGGATACAAACGTCGATGGTACAAAAGTCACGGCATCAATCAGAGCAGGGGAATTCCAAGATGAAATTTCGTGTTATCGAGATTTGAGAACCTGCTCGTCGGTGGATCAGTCAATTTTGATTTCTGAAGCCTTGTTCAAAATCCCAGTAGAACGGGTCCCGCAACGCTGGGACATAATCTTGGATAAAAATATCTGGGATTCATCGAGAATCCTCTCGTCTAACCTGGGCGCGAAAGCATGCAAGGACTTGGCAGAAAAGCTCTATAGATTTGTCGCGGATAACAACTTGGAGCTGAAGGTGGTTTCCTTTTCAAGGGGACCTGATGGAACTATTGTAGTCCCGGATGAAGAGTCTCATTATTCATTAATGCCACGGTTCTCTCCTCTGTTGAACATGATGTTTGGACGGCACAACATCGACTGCTTCGCAACAACGGCTAATGTTCGGGGATGTCCCAAAATGCGATTTTGCTCAAGGCTGCCAGAGAAAGAAGCTTGTGGCACCAATGTCTTTGCCTATCCACTAGCTGGACTGAACTGTTATGCTAATCCGCCTTTTGCATTAATGGGACCGTTCCTGATGTATCTTAGAGAACAGAAAGCGTCAGCCTCTGTGGTTGCTCCACAGTGGGATGGTTTCTCTCCAGATGGGTTCTGGTGGACTACGTACAATAAGCTGTGCAAACAAAAGTTCAGAATCGCTGAAGTAGGAGAGGTCTGTTTCCAACAACTTAGAAATGGAAGATGGTCAGAAGCAGGCCCACTCCCGTGGGCAGTCTGGATTTTTAGATTCGATTTTTCTTAGAAACACTTCGTATTCCAAAAACACAAAATTCATGTGATATATTAACCCCTTAGTTGCCGGAGGAATTTCGGGGTTTTGAAAATTTTGGTTTATTTGCAATAACTTTGGCATAAGGGTCCTGCCTCAACTTTTGAAAATAGTGTCGGAAAGGTCTTCTCAAGGCGAATCACATGCAAACGTTAGAAATACATGACACTTGATACCGATGACGTGATTGTCAACTGAAAAATGTTGATGGATGTGCACATCGTTAACAATGTAAGCCCTAATATTGACCCTATACCTCCAGGTATAATCTTACCAAGTGCTCAACATGCGGTTAGGGCTACTTATATTATTAGGGGTTTGTAACACTATGACACATGTGCCCTAAATGTGACTCATTATGGTTAAGCTAAAATAGAGAGCGTCTGGGGAAATATTTAGAGCATCGTCGCAACATGGTTGCTCCCAAGTGCATGGCTGCACGCGGCTCGATAAGAGCTTTTCAAAACTGTCTTCAAAAGTGAATTTGAGTTATTTGTCGCCGAGAAAATCAGTTTTTAGGGCTTGTTGAGAATTCTCAACGTGTGGCAGCTAAGGGGTTAATAAGCCTCCCATAGTAATCCGTTTACCCTGGAAAATAAATTGTTGAACGCCTGTAACTTTTGGGGAAGGGGAAAATTTTGAGGTTAACAGGGTGGTGGCAAGAGCCTGTTGAGAAAATCCCCTGACTGGGCCGCCATACATCTAAGAACGAAGGAGCTTCAGGAAGCAAGGGCCAGGGATGTGTACCAATCGGCCAAACTCCGAAATTTGCGGGCCCTCGGGGAATTCCTGGCTTGCATGACCCCACCAGAATCATTGGATTCGTGTACAGCGCAACACATCTTATGGTATCTTATTTACTTGGAACAGTTCGGTAAGACTAACGTTCATTCGGCCACGTGCCCTCAACTGGGAAGATGTAGTTGCCCAGTCAGGCAAGCCGCAAGTTCGGTGAATTCCCTTATCGGCAGACTCTCTAGTGCCTTCCAGGATTTCGGAAGGGGCGGGTCGGACAACCCGTGCACAGGTAGGGTGGTTAAGGTCTATGAAACGATGACCAGGAATGAACAGTTGCAAGCAAGAATCACCCCAAATCAGGCAACACCACTTTTCAGTTGTACGATCGACAAGCTAGTGATTCACATGAACGCAGAGGCAGCTGGTTTTGCCTCGACACAAGATTGGATACTTTTGTTCATCACTCTTAGATGTAAGGCAATGATCCTGATGGACTTATACGCTCTGAAGAGACCGGCGGAGCTGGGCGCCACAAGGGTGGAAGGGATCATAAGATTTCCCGATAACTCCGGTTTCTCTTCAACTACCAGTGGGGGAAGACACTCCGTTCGGGCGATGAACACGTTTTCGGAATCAAAAGACTCCCTGATAAATCTAAATGCCCCATCTCAGCGTTGGAGGACTACCTCCAAGTGATGAAAAATTTGGGTCTGAACCTTGCACAAGGATTCTTGTTCAGACCAGTCAGGTCTGGCAAAGTGGAAAATAGTCCGATTTCCAGGAAGCAGATGAATTCAGACCTCAAATACTGGTTGCAAAAAGCGGGGCTGTTCAATGGGGAAACATTCTTCAGCATTCGGACAGCGGGAGCAATTGAACTTTTCCTTGAAGGAGCCGACCTGCAGCAGGTTATGGGACAGGCGTATTGGAAAACAGAGAGGATTGCTAGACATTATATGAAAGTGTGGCAAGTCTTGGGAATGTCATCCTCAAGGCAGGTAGAGAAAGTCTCGACGAAAGAATACATGGAGCTGAATGCGGCACAATCATTCGTGCGGGTATTTGTATGAGTAATTTGATTATTAATTTCTGTTGGCTCGAGTTTGAGAGTTGGGGTGAAAAGGCGTCAAGAGGCGGGGGTTGTGAGTGTTGGCGGAGAGGCGACGCTGGAGTGGTGCCTTGTTGCTTCGCCTTACTTTCCGCTCTTTTTCTCGCCATTCCTACCCAACGGGAGCGGATCGGACAAGGTGACTGGGCGGTCATCCGATTTACGGGGAATCCGCAGGATCAACAGTATCACTGTTGATCGCCGACTTTCCTTCCGTCATCAGTGATGACCGTCATTCAGGAGACGGATCGTCCGATCTCACTCCTCGGATCGCGGAAATGAAGAATCGCGAAGTGGCGGTTCACCTCCAGCTTCGTAGTCCAAGTGTCGCAGAGTGTCGCTCTTAAGTCGGAAATTGGTGAAAATACTTCACTTTTCCTACCTGCTGACGATTGCTGCGTCTTTCTTCTTCGTTTCCTAACGCAATTTTTCTCCCCTGCCCGCCCACCCTTAAAAATGGGTTCTCCAACTCAGGCTCCGATCTGACGCTGGAGTGCTGCCCTGCTGCTTCGCCTTACTTTCCGCTCTTTTTCTCGCCATTCCTACCCAACGGGAGCGGATCGGACAAGGTGACTGGGCGGTCATCCGATTTACGGGGAATCCGCAGGATCAACAGTATCACTGCTGTCTCGACGTCTCGACTGCACTCGACTGCTGGTCCTGGAGGAAGCAACAAGCATTCTCCATCGCATGCGATGGACACATGGTCGAGAGAGTGTCGAGAGCATACAGTATTGATATTCGATATTGACAGGAGGCCACCCCAGCCCATTCGATTGGCCATCGGTCGTGTCACAGTGACACAGGCTTCATTCCGAAATTCAAGTTTCATGGGAAGCATTCTTCCGGTACACCTGCATTCGCTTCCCGGCAGAAGCTCCACGTCGGCGAATCCGTATGTCCAGAGAAAGTCTTTTTTCCTCTCCGAGAAACCAGGCTTACTGTTCTGTACTCGGTTACCTATGGAAGCTCAGAACTCGCATCGCTGCTGACAACTTGTTGGAGAAAGGCTACCGGCGAGTGAGCACGCGAGAGCGAGGACGTGAGCTAATACTGATCGTAGTGAATGAGGCCGGTGCTTTCTGCTTTACCGCGATGTTAGTAGTCGAGGACAACGCGGACCACAGGATCGCAGGGCCACGCGCGCGATGTAATTCAATACCGTTGGGTACACACCAGGGGCATCTATATATATACATATATATCCAGAAGCACAGTACCGTATCGCTGAAAGGAAGTAAACTTTACAACAGCAAATATCGTACTGCAGCCGTATCGTGTGGACTTAAAGATCTGAAGTTGAATCGGTTTACGTGTTCACATTATATGTTGAATAAGACCTCAATGACGAGGTCACACGTCTATGCGTGTATCACGTGCAGCGTTAATTCTCCATGGCCTCCTCAAACTTCCCAGACACGATTTTTTTAAGCAGATCCCTACATTATGTGGACTGTGCGTGAAACTTGAAATATGGGTGAAATGTTGAAAGAATGCACTACTGTAGTCGAAACTACATCATTCGATTGGACAGAAAGAGAAACAGTTACAGCCTGAGACCTCCGCTCGTGTCTGCTGTCTCGACACTTGTTATTCTTATTGGTAATTATAGAAAAAGAAATGCTGTCTCGACACTGCACTGCTGTCTCGACTGCACTCGACTGCTGGTCCTGGAGGAAGCAACAAGCATTCTCCATCGCATGCGATGGTCGAGAGAGACAGAGTGTCGAGAGCATACAGTACACGGGTACACCTGCATTCGCTTCCCGGCAGAAGCTCCACGTCGGCGAATCTATGTCCAGAGAAAGTCTTTTTTCCTCTCCGAGAAACCAGGCGACTGTACTCGGTTACCTATGGAAGCTCAGAACTCGCATCATCGGATCGGGATGGAAAAGAAGAAAATTAAAAGGTTTCAAAATTTCAAAGAAGCACAAGCAGACCCGACGCGAGACCGAAACGAGGCACAACGTCAACGACAAGCGCACAACCGAACGACAAGTCACAAGACGAGAGAGAGAGAGAGCCAAGAGCGTAGAAATAGTATTCAGTAGAGCCCTATATACCATCTGGTGCGGTTTTGGGCAGGGTTTCAGTAAATGATAGTTGCAAGCTAATTCGTCTGCTTAGATTTCGTGAAACTGCGAGAAACAACTTTTTTCACCAACTCGAGTGTCTTTGGAATACAGGAATCTGATTAAATTAACGGAATAATCATGTCGCTCTGAATTGTGCGAATGCACTCCTTGCCGTGCCCGGACAAGCCAGGGTTTGGATCTGGTAGTCTTGCGCACGAAGGCGACTTCGAATTATATTTCAATCAAAGATATGCTGATTGGTTTCAAGCCTCACCCCTTGCTTGCGCCTCGCACTTTGCCGACGCAAACCAGAACCAAGACTTCCAACGAATCTTGACTATTTGGGATCAAGGCGCCACTTCGTTTTTCATTTGAAGGTTGATATCCAAAGACTCTGATGGAAGAAGTCAACATGGCAAATTTCGTCCCACCTCTGAGCATTACCAGCCCGTCCTCTCCCACAAGGAGCGAACGAATTTCAAAGATCATATCGCCTTCAATGGCAGCTGTATCACCGAATACTTCCTTTGAGCTGAAGGTTTGCTCCGATAGCACTCCCGGCGTATCGATGTTCATGGGATTGGCGACCTGTTGGCGACCTGATGGCGAGCGATCATATTTTCTCAAAACACTCATAGTAGTCGCGAGGCTGCTGGACGGCGACATTTCCCTTCCATATTTCTGGGGAAGCTTACACATGACTTCGGCCTTCTAACACCTAACGAATCTGTCGCTGGATGGGCGCGTTGGTTATCTGTCCACGGCCCTTGACGTCTCACGGACTCGGGGATCTTGCTTGTAGAGAATATGCTGATGAGTCTTGCAAAGAGGGCGTCAGTTTCAAGTCTGAGCTGACGCTGGGTCCAAATGTGGGTGTCACTCCTCCGCGATGGCAGGCAAGGCTGTCGCTGAAATCGCGAGAAGTCCACCTTTGTGTGGAGAAAGCCCTCAGCTTGCTTTCCAAGACGCATGGGGAGACTACCGACATCGAGATTAAAGATCCAAAAACGCGATATCACAACTATTACTTCAAGGCCCATCGCGAGTGCCTCTCGCGGGCCATCGCTTCCATTCAAAAGGTTGGCCGCTCGCGCGAGGCTTTCCCCGGCCACTCGCCATACGTGGCGGATGTCTTCGAAGAGCAGGGTGAGGTCGTGTGCCTGATTGGACCTCGTTTCAAACCGATATCTGGAGTGCAAGGTCAGGAACGCGGTGGGGTCAGCAAGCACCGACTTGCGCAGCGTCCAAAGCGACGTGAGTGTTTGAACTGCCGCGCTGTGGAGCGGCAGCGTGTGCCTTGGCGAAGGGTGGTTTGCCCTACGTGAGTCCCCTTGTCACACGCAAGGAGTGGGTTTCCCAATGACATATATATCCAGAGAGGTAGATGCTGAGCACCAGAAATGTGGTTTGTGCGAAACGCGTAAGTGCTGCAACTCTTTCATTTCTTGTAAAGCCTCTTGTACGAGGATTCAGAAATCTGTGTTGCGAGGTCGCGTTGAAGAACCCGACATTCCACGGTTCGGTCGATTTTCAATATGCATGGGCAGATGTGCGCTTTTTATGCCTGGGTGTTAAGCATGCTTTTCGCAAGTCCCACACCGCGCTGGTGTCGCTGGCTTCTTTCAAAGTTCCGCTGAGCGGAGCAGGTTAGGCTGTAGCTATAGGCGGAGCGTGCAATAACCCGCTGAGCAGCGCGTAGCTTAATCTTGAAGATTGGCCCTTGCCGGGGAAAGCACCCGTGGACGCACCGAGGGGTCCTCTTGAGCGAGGGCCTGCGCTGGGCGAGCCGTGTGGACGCACCGAGGGGTCCTCTTGAGCGAGGGCCCGCGCTGGGCGAGCCGTGTGGACGCACCGAGGGGTCCTCTTGAGATAGGGCCCGCGCTGGGCGAGCCGTGTGTTCTTGGCTGAGGGCGGTGTGGAGGAGTGCTTGCGCGCAGGAGCTCGAGGCCGGGGAAACCGCGTCGCTGCGGGAGGTGATGCTGTCCTTGCAGAACGCGTTCCAGAGCGTGCAGAAGGACGAGGGCGAGCTTCTCAGCTTGATGCAGGACATAGACCACCTCCGCTCCAATCGTGACGAGGTGTGCCGGTCGTGCGACCGCCTCCATGCTCTCCCCTGATTGGGTGCACTCTTTTGACTCGTGGTCTCCGAACGGGCGCCGCTCTCTTATCGCCTGGTTCTCCCTAGTTGAGCCTCACTCATCTTCCTTGCTACGTGGTGCTGCCCGATAGGGATTCACTCAATCATTGCGCGGTAAGGACACACCCGGAGGACATGCAGGCAGGCGATCAGGATGCACACGTGGCAGGTTTGTCTTGCGCGGACAGCGACCCTCCTGTGTTGCCTGCAGACTACTGCGGGGGCACACGGGGGAATAGCCCTTGTTCCGTGTTGCGGATGTCGGGCGCCCGCCTCGACGGTGATCACGACGGTGATCACGTCAGGGCCCGCTCAAGCCAGGCGATGGTGGAACAAAGGCGGCGGGGATATTGCGCAGCGGTGACGTGTGGTCATATCAGGGCCCGCTCAAGCCAGGCGATAGTGGAACAAGGTGGCGGGGATATTGCGCAGCGGTGACGTGTGGTCATGTAGGGCCCGCTCAAGCCAGGCGATGGTGGAACAAAGGCGGCGGGGATATTGCGCAGCTGATGACGTGTGGTCATGTCAGGGCCCGCTCAAGCCAGGCGATGGTGGAACAAAGGCGGCGGGGATATTGCGCAGCGGTGACGTGTGGTCAGTCACCAGGCTCAGCCGGCGGTCCGCTTCAAGCCAGCATACCAGCAAGGAGCCGGATTGGAAGCTTCGTCGCGGTAAAGTGGGCAGCAGTCTACGTGGAGGAGTGTCACTTCCTGCGACGGCGTGTGGCATGCAGACGCGCAAGGTACTGCAGGAGGTGCGCTCCATCTACGTGGAGGAGCGTCACTTCCTGCGGCGGCGTGTGGCATGCAGACGCGCAAGGTACTGCAGGAGGTGCGCTCCATCTACGTGGAGGAGCGTCACTTCCTGCGGCGGCGTGTGGCATGCAGACGCGCAAGGTACTGCAGGAGGTGCGCTCCATCTACGTGGAGGAGCGTCACTTCCTGCGGCGGCGTGTGGCATGCAGACGCGCAAGGTACTGCAGGAGGTGCGCTCCATCTACGTGGCGGAGTGTCACTTCCTGCGGCGGCGTGTGGCATGCAGACGCGCAAGGTACTGCAGGAGGTGCGCTCCATCTACGTGGCGGAGACCAAGCACCGCCAAGCCGCCGAGAAAGCCATTGTCAAGGAGACCGAGACCACCATGCTCCGTTCGAGCTACCGGGAGTCTGTCGCCGTTGACAAGCAGCACCGGTGAGCCATCGAGACCCAGCAAGGTGTTTAGCTTTCCGAAAGAGGGGTGCTCACCTCCGAGGCTACCTCTCAGGACTCTAGGCCACCCGATGGTCCCCTCGCATGGGCACTTGAGGACCGTCGTGGGCTGCCATGCACGGGTTGGGCATGACTTAATCTCGCGCAGTGGCCGTCATCACACAGTGGTCCGGCAGGTTCAAGGGAGGCTGCCACCGCTGTTCTTCATGACGTGGCGCGTACTGCTCCGTCGATGACTATGGTGCTTTCATCCAAGCAGGCTCCCAGACAATCAGGTGGCTGTGGGTACCTTGGTGCTAATCGCAGAGAGTCTGTCAGTCCCCGCAAATCGCAGAGGGATGCACCAACCGAGTTGCTGCGGCGCCGTGGGTGCGGCTCAGGGAGGACCTGCTCGCGAGACAGCAGGACGAGGACATCTTGGTGGAGATGCTTGAAACGACTCGGAACCGCGCAGCCGAGAGGGAGGCGGAGGTACCCGATGCGACGCCGGCGGCCCTGACCGGTGCTGTGCATGGCGTCCACATTCGTGCACGCATGTCAGGTTCACTGCAGCGGGTTCGGAGCAGGCGATGGGTACAGCGTCCTGGTGGCATGCGCACGCTGACCCCTACAGGGCAGCCGGGTGTGCTGTCGGGCTCCGCTGTGGGGCAAATGTTATCATTGTACTCCGTGGATCGAATTGTAGGGCGCCAGAGTGACAGCAGACTATACCGTGGATTCCGGAATTAGCAATGTGGTTGCTAGATTCAGTCCGGTGTTCCGAGGAGGGCTGCTCAGGGGCTGTGCTCCTGTGCAATCATGCAGACGCTTGCGTGTGGCACTCACGTGTGGCACTTGAATTCGTTTTTTTTAAACCCTAAAAACCCTTGGCAACACATGTTGCGTGGCCGGATAAGCTCTGGTCAATATATGCCGCGGGGGCCGATACTCTTCACATGATGTGGTCCTGGGTATGCTACGATTGACGTGCGGTGCAGAGATGAACGTGATACAGAATGATCTGTCATGTTTGATGAGATAAATTGTCAACAGTGCTTGAGCGGCGTGGCCGGGTGGCAACCGGCAGCTGGGGAGGACCATCGATACTGAGCGAGAGATGCGGCTCGAGGAGAAGCGGTTCCTCCACGAGCGGCTCGGCGCAGCACAGAACAAAGCACTCGAGCTCGAGCGGGCACTGCATGATCTCCGCCGGGAGATGAAGGATGTGCAACCTGAAGCTGATCGCAAGGTACAGACCAGCCTCCCCGCCCACACACCAGACTGCCGCAGCCGCAGCAACAGCAGGTTGCAGGCTGGCAGGCTGCCCTTAGGCTCTCGGGTCCAGGGCCTCCAGTGGCTTTGCGGGACAACCTCGTCTGCACCGATGCAATGTGCACTGCCGGGGCAGGCAATTGCAATGATGGAGCCGAGCCTCACTCACAGTATGGTACGAGGCTCGGGGGGCAGACGGGCTGCCTTGCAAGGGCAGATTAGACCATGGCGTGACCTGGATCGCGGATGGACCAATAAAAAATCGAGGGCACAACAATGCAAGACTTCAGATGAGGGCGCACGAGGCATGGCTTCTGGTGTATGGGGCGCGGATGA